>JJRW01S0013251.1:25696-36842 GCA_001188405.1 Loxosceles reclusa | reverse complement strand
TAAATACTACTACCTTTTTCTTTTGCTGAATCCATATTGGGACTATGCAGCAACAAATAAATGAGGAAATAAGAAGGAATGAGTAGGAATGCCTGTTTGCAGGTGCAAGCAAGACCCAACCGCTGATTCTGGAGTACAGCACCAACAAAACACGAATGGCACTTCCAGAAAACATGGGGCGTGCCAACACAGTAAATTTGAAAATGTGCTCTGAAATCCATGCAGGAAACCTGAAGGAACCGGATTTTCAATGACTGGATTTTTTAATGTCAACATGTACTACATAAATGTAATTTTAAGTTTTTTGCTTCTTGTGGAAATCATACTAAATCATAATTTTCTTCTACTTAAGTGAAGTACTTTATGAGGCTAAAATTAAATGGCTAGAAAGTAAAAATTCAGCAATAACTGTAAGCATCACGTAAAACATGCATGTATACATAAGAGGAATACATAAAACAGTTTAAAACACTGCCACCATATGACGATTCAGTCTGACAGGGACCCTTTCCCTGAAAAAATTATGTGTGTGCCCTTGGTATGACTTAGTAGAAATACTTGCAGAACACAACAAATATTGTTAAACTAATATCACATACCAATTACCATTTTTAGTTGTTATATTATGATATACATACACACTACTTCATACATGTGAAACTTGATTTAAAAAGAAAGAAGGAACAAAGATGTTTGCACACATATACTGGGTGTCCATGAACTCATGGCCTAAAATGTGAGAGGATGGTAGAACACATCAAAACAAACAATTTTCATCATACAATGCAAAAAAAAAAATTGTTTTAATCTGTTCAACCATCTCCTCACATTTAGGCCATGAATTAATGGACACCCAGTATATGTGCACCTACATCCTTACTTCTTTCTTTTAAACACATCAAAACAAACAATTTTCATTATACAATGTCCTTTCAAAGGTTCACCTTTTGGTGAGCCCCTGAGCAATAAACTTCAAATGGCCAATAGACTTCAAATAACCATCCAATCATCATATAATGCATGGTTGTAACTCAAGCAATTAAGCAATAGAGGGCAGTTACCAGAAAATGCATATACACCAAAGAGCCATTACATTATGACCACCTCCCACTTAGAGCAATGAGCTTGCCCAGAGACAAAACTGCAGCTGATGCTGGAATATATAAAATGCCCATGCACTGTCTTTCCACATGTAGAGTGTTTAGTAACATAATGGGAAAAGCAGCTGATTTATCAGATTTCAATAAAGGTAAAATCATTATGGTTCAGCACCTGGGAACGTTGATTGCAGAAACGGCGGATGTGGTGGGCTGTTCATGTTCAGCTGTTGTGAGCACATTTTGAAAGTGGTGTATGGATGGCGAAACGACCAGTTACCAGCTAATAGTTTGTCACCTGCAGCACATTGATTCCAGAGGGTAGCGGAGACTGTTACACACTGTTTGCCATGATCGAAGGGCTACAATGGCCAAAATCACCTACAGCTACAACATTGGCAACCCAGACAGTGTGTCTCAACACTCAGTGCAGCACACACGACTACGTGTGTGCTGCGCTGAGTGTTGAGCAGCCTATGCAGCCGCACTGATGACACATCATTGCAAATAGCACCTGCAATGGGCCAAGGAACATCGGAATTGGACCATTGAGGATTGGAAGAAAGCTGTCTGGTCTGACGAATCACATTTTCTGGTTCATCACATTGACAGGAGAGTGCAAATATGTCGATTTTTAATGGACACTCTAACCCCCGGGTGCACAGTTGGCCTGAGACAAGGCAGTGGTGGCAATAGTATGGTGCGGGTGATCTTTTCATGGGGCACATTAGAACCCATCATCCCCCATAGAACAATGCCTGATGTCTGTGCGTTATGTGAACGTTATTGCAGACCAGGTGCACCCCTTCGTGTTAATAATGTTCCTGGCGAGTGATGATGTGTACCAACAGGATAATACACCATGTTATACGGGCCGAATCATCAGGGAGTGGTTCAAGGAACATTCCAATAAATTTCAACTCATGTCTTGACCTCCGAATTCCCCTGACATGAATTCAATCGAACATTTGTGGTTCCACCTGGAAAACCGAATTCATGCAGCCACGCTATCACCTCGCAATGCATAGGAATTGCAGGCTCAGTTGATGCATGCCTGGTATCAGATACCTCAGACTACCTATAAGCACCTGCCTTACCAGGTGTTGGGAGATTTTGAGGCTGAAAGGTGGTCCTACATCCTATTAAACAAGTGGTCATAATGTAATGGCTCTTCGGTATACAAGTGCTGGTTTGTGCACTCGTTATCCTTTCTACCATGGGTTTCACAAAGGATAGATTGCTTCATGAATGTATTGCATGTGTGGAGCTACAAACAAGAATGGGAGAGAAACCCAATGATTGCACCAGGAGTATTTACCCACATGTATACCAGACCGTGAAACCTTTCAGTGACTGCATCAGGCATCAGTATGTATGTGAAACGGGCTCCTTTATTAGCAGCATGCAAAATACAGGGTATGCAAGGCATGTGAGGACACCTTGTGTTACAAAGAATATTCTGCATAGAGTGGAAGATCAGCCTGGATGTAGCTTGTATGCTATATTTGGGATGATCTTCCACCTTAACATGAGGCATCCTCACATGCATGCTGATGACAGCAACCCATTTCTCATAGATGATGATGCAATCAATAAATATTTTTATGATCTGGTGCACATCACCCTCTTGTGAAATCTATGGTAGAAATGGTGGCAAGTGTGAAAGCCAGCACATATATGCTTTCAATAGAAAATACCTTCTACTACTTAATTCCTTGAGTTACATTATATGATGAAAATTGCTCATTTTGCTGTGTTCTAGCATCACTTCATGTTTTGGGCCATAAATTCAGGAATACCTTGCATATCAAACAGATATCAATTTCAGTAAATGTCATTAACTTATGAGGTAGAATCAACAAAATATACCCATTTTCTCACATAAAATTTTATGCTACACAATAAATTATGCAGTCAAGGAAAGGTCAGATTCGTTTAACTAATTATACATGGAAACAATTCCATAATACATTTTGTTCAACAATATCTTTTAAAAATCTGAAAAACATAAAAATGTTAAGTGTTCTCGAACATAGTATACAAACAGAATGGTATACAGTTATATGTTTTACAAGTACTTCCTTTGTTAAAGTGGCCCCTGAGATTAATTGTCAAATGGCTTAATCCTAAACAACCTTACTTCATGAAGCCTCATGTGCTTGATTATTGCTATATTTCTTTTGTATTTTTCATTTTTAAAAATGTTATGAATCTTCAATTTACCGAGAAGTGAGGATGATACCATATCATACTACTATATGCAACAACCCTATCCTACAATGCTTTTCCATATCCAACATCGTAGAGGACAAATAAGTGGCAATGATAAAATTGTAGGAATAGACAAAAGTCTGCCTAGCAAAAAAAAACAATGCCAGCAAGCATTTTTTTGCTAGTTGTTTTTTTTTCCATAGCAGTGAATTTTTGGCAAGACATGCCAATAAATGGGCAAATGCTTCTTCGTTCAAGTGTCCAATAGAGAGACAGGTGCACTCATTGCAAAGATCATGGATTAATAGAAGATGGATCGATGATTTATTAACACTGATGGCGAGCATAGAAAACAGAGGAACTGGAAATGTAGGTTACTGTGAATTACAAATACCATTTTGTTGACCCAGAACCAGATGCTCATACACAAAATGCTAAAGAAGGTAGGGATCTGCTAATTGGCAGAATAAAAAGCAGTAAGACAGCTCGGCACTGTCTTGAGTCGCTCCTTGCAGAATTCATGTGCTGGAAGTATACAAGACAAGAAAATACTGTTGACGCCATATTAAAAGCAATTGCGGAAATATGACAGCAACAAACTATATGCAAGAAGTGAGCAATTGGTGTGCTTAGCGACAAATTGCCAAAATTTATTAACCTTGGGCAGCCACTTTAACAAGGAGGTAACACTTTACACATCCTTGAGGAACATACGGACTCATTACTAAAGACCACTGATTTCGCAAAACTTCAGTAATAATTTTCACAAATAAGTGCCTACATACATTTGCAAATATGTAAAGTGAAAATTTCTTCTGCATGTATAAAATGCTAGATTAAAAAAGAAAAACCCACGCTATTACATACAAGGGTGTGTGGAGTCAACTTCAAAATTGAGGTAGCACTATTTTTTTTTCACATTCAATCAGTGCAAAATTAGAACTTTTGGGAACCACAACATCGTTGTTAGCTTATGACATAAAAAAAATTTATGTCATCAACAGTTGGTGTCATGCACCATTCCGAAGCACACCCACTGCATGAACCTCTGAATCTTGGAACTTCAAACCTTGTGTATTAACTGTCCTCTATGACAAAAAATGCAATAATATCTTCCACAAAAGTACATATTTAGAAAACCCCAAATAACAAATATCTTTTGCTCAAAAGTGGATTTAAAAGTATTTCTTGATAGGTTCCCCTAAAATTTTTTCCATCTCAATAATGACATCTTGACATTCTTGTTCCACTTCAAAGCTTTCATCTTCCATTATTTCTGCAAGGAATGGGATGGATTCTGGTAGCAGTACGAGATAATTATCATCCATTTTCCTCACCAACTCACGAATCACTTGAAGAGCTGCAAATCGGACTTTTGGAGAAGAATGTCTAGTTTTCAAAAGCACCTGGTAGTTCAGTAATTTCCACAAAGTACTATCTGAGAAAAGAGAAACAAAATTAGCTATGCAAGTAGACAAACGATTTTCGATACGGTCATGAAAGGCTTCTTCATCATCACCCAAATTTTCAATCTGGTCCACCAGTGGCTGCATCAAAACATCAAAGCACTCTTTTTCCGCTAGTTGGCCATCATCGTACATGAAACAAAGGTTTAGTGTGCCAATTATGGAGTTTAATAATTCAATCGACAATCTTGAAGAATTCACTGATGACTCAAAATATGGAACAGTACATTTTGCAGAATTGTTGGAGTCCAGCACTGTAACACAATGTCGGATAAATTTCTTTAAGCACACAACAAATAAGGTTTTCAAATTTTTTGCTAGCACAAAAGTTAGCTTATAAAAAGTCATGACTCTGTCCTTTTCTTCCTGTAGGTCTTTATCCACTGACGATGGCACAGCCCATCTATATATCTCACTAAAGAATGCGTGGAAGCTTGTTTCTGAAAGCTTCATTACTAAAGCGAGCACAGATTCAATGATTTTTTCTTCAACTGACTCAATGACTGCTGTTGTTGTTGATATTTTTTCACTTCTAAAACTCAACAATTGCAAATAGAAATGCTGTAATGGTGGCAAGTAATCTAACAAGTCGTTAGGATCTGAATTTAATATTCGATCACTTAGAACAACAGCTAATGGCCCAACTGCAGAGCAATCTGTTTGCAAAAAGTTTTCATAGCTTTCTTGAATTGATGGAAGTAAAACCCTTGGCACTACTTCAGTAGAGATAAGCTTGCAGACACATGTCAGTTTCTCAAGCAACATTTTCTTCTCACTGGTTTCAAATTGTGCTGACAACACACAGACATTTTTTAGAATAGAATTCATATAACTGCTTATGAATGATCCCAAGTTCTCAATTATTCCTTGCAATGCAGCAATGATTGCTAAGCATAAATATTCATTAGCAAACAACTGAGCACTGTCATTCATTAAGGACATGATTGCTGGCATGAATGTATTTAAATGTGGAAGTGCCAATGCATTTAGACATTTACACAACTCTGCCAAACACAAAAGTGCATTGGCCAATAGCTTAGGCTGATTCTTTGAGTGACACAATATGTTAATCACAATCGGCAGCGCTTTGTAAAATTTCAGTGGATATTCACTTCCAATGATTTTGCACATCAGGTGTATGGAAAAAAGTACTGTTTGCTTGTTTAATTCATCAGAAGTTTCCAAATCATCCTCTTCTTTTGAAGTGCCATTTCCATCAAAGATTTTTAACAGTGGTTTCAGCAATTTCAGCAAACCCAAATAATCATTCTCTGAGAATGATTTCTGTTGATACTCAAGTTTGGCATTTAGCATCTCTATTGCCTGTCGTCTAATCTTGAAGAATGGACTATTTAGCAACTTCTTCGTTACTTTAATGAAGTGTTTACTAGGTAACAAGGAATTGATATTCTGCAAAAGTTCATACAGCAGTGGAACTTGATGTGAAAAAGGTTCCTTTGCAGCATTTGTTGATGGCACGTTAGACAGAAGTTCCAAGTAGCTCAGAGTTTCTTCTAACAGAGCTTTATACTGAACTTCCAAATTGCGCATTTGTTGTCCTTCTGACTCGCACACTTGACCAACAAAACTTGATGATGAAAGCCACTGATTCATATAACACAATATGTTACACTTATAATCCTGTAGTTGTTTATCTGTATGTGTAGCAATATCAAAGGGCTCATGTGGTTTATCAGATTTCAAAGAACCAACATTTTCTTGAATGGAAGATGGAAGTGATGCCAAGTGTACCATTAAGTTCAGACATGTATCCAGTTGTACAGTTAATGGGAACTGATCATGCAGGGATATTGCAAACTCTAAAGTTGGTGATATTTCTTTGTTTTGTTCTCTGTGAGTATAGATATCAAAAAAGCTGGACGGATATGCATACCGTTCACAAATCTGGGCTAGAGGAATCCACATATATTGTGATGGTCCTAGAGTATTGATTAATTTTACAAACAGGGGTAACTGCCGATGGCGAGGCATATCAGGGATTGAATTAACAAACATTCGGATGATTTCTGCTATAACTTGAATGACATCATCAGTTGTATGCTGGCTGCTAGCTTGCTGAAGTGCAGGAACCACAGTTTCTATAGTCTGGGAAATTACTTGAAAACTGTAACTGTCATCCTGTCTCACAAGACTGGTTCCCATGAAAGTAAAGATGGACATTATGTTCTTTAAAACATGGTCTGGAAACATGATGGCAGCTAAATTTAAACACAACAGTGCATGGTGATGAGTTTTAGGATTTTCTGAAGAACGTATGCATTGTATAATAAGTTCCACTTGGAATTTAGTCTCTTCAATTCCACCAGCACCCAGCTGGCTACAGCAATTATAGATACTGGCCAAAATCAGTTGTCTCACATATTCAACAGATGGCTGGCTCTCCCAATCTAGTGTCATATTTAAAATACGAAAAAGCTCTGGCACCAATAGGTCTTTCTGGTTTAGTCGTTTTTTGCTTTGAATTATTTCAAGGATTATGGTTATTTTCTTCCATGGTCCATGTTCTAGTGCATCTGGAGAAAAAGAATCTTTGCTTTGCAACCTAGATTTTTTCACTTCTTTCAAGGATGTACCTTCTGGAATTGAAGTTGTACTTCCTGGCAGATCTTTCAAAAGCAAGTATGCAGAAAAGCAAATTTTACGTAGCGTTTTGCCAATAGCAGTACTGATTTCAGCTGATACAGAATCAATATACATTTCAACTAGTGTGTTGAGTAAATTCCGTTGCACAACAGGTGATGATATGGCATTAAAAAATTCCTTGTCTAATACGTTTAAGGTCATTTGCTGAACAACTCTGTCTTTCCTTTCATCATAAACAACAAAAGCCCTAAGTAATTCAAGAAACATCTCAAATTCATCACTATTCTCAGTCAATTTTGAAGCACTCAAAGGGGAAAATTTCTTAACAAGTGACTCAATTACCTGTAGTTGTACTCCATTTAATGGTGTTTGGCTATCTTTATAGATATTAAAATAATGCTTCAATAAAGGAAGAAACATGGACAACATATCTGCAGAGTTTGCACTTCGTAGAATTTGCAAAAGAACGTTTGTAACTATACAAGGAGTCTCGGTATCACAGGTCCAATTTAGCATAGTTTTGCACACTTGGGCCTGATGACGTTCTGAAATCTGTGGGTCAGCAGAGTGTACAGTTTCATAAGCAGGCATGAGCCAATAGTCAATAACGTGGACCAGCTGCTGATGGTCTAACTTGATCTCTTCCTTATGATTGCAAATAATTTCTGCTAAACTTTTCAGAGGAAGATTCAATTCACCACACGATAGAAACAGATGTTCTGTTAGAAGGTCCAAAGCAGTGCCTCTCACAAGTTCATCATCATTAAACATCGCAACTAGAAGTGACGGGAATTCTATTGATGCATAACTGAAAAACAAATCTAGTAAGCTCTTGTTTTTATCACAAAACATGCTAGCCATTCTTAAGCTCACTACTTGCAAGTCACGTGTTGTGGAACACCAAAAATATGATAAAAACCAAAATGCACAATTTACATTTGATAAAATTTGCCTGAAAAACACCCCAAGCAGAAACTTGAAGCTTGTTGAATATAACGAACAACTTGCATACTTGACAAGAAATGCAAATAACTCTTGCTGAACTTGAAATAAATAACTATCAGTATTTGGTTTGTTTCCAGGCAATGGCCACCACTGTTCGTGATCTTTCCTTTCTTGGAACACGGTGGTGTCATTAATAATCAAATGCAAAACAAAATAAACAGCCAATAGTGGCAACTTTTTCTTCCTTAAATGCTTGATACTAAGTTCCAAAACTAAATTTAGATCAAAATCCTTACTGTACTCAAAAGGTACAATTTGATCCAATGAAAGAAGAGTTTCAACATAATGTAACACACCTAACAATAATTCCAACTTCTGCTTAGTATAATTATTTTCCATAGCATATACACCCTGTGTAATAAACAATGTGAAGAATAATACGCTGGTATCTGCATTTCGGCAATCCAACTCATGCAGAAAAAAATCAACAAGGTAAGATTTACACTCAGGACTAATAAACGGCAAAGACTTTTTCATGGCTATAAGAAGTGAGCTATTAATAGTCACAAGTGAGGATAATGAACCACTATCTGCCATTTCTTGGATGACAGACAAACTATCTTCTTTGATGATTTTCAACATTGGGTGATTGAAACTCAAAGGTGTGTTTAAAATAAAAGACAAGATGCTTACATCTTCAACAAATAATGGTAGAAGAAATGGAATTATTGCTTCTAACAGCTTAAGGCTAGATGGACTGGTTTTTTCTTCATATGGCTGAGTACATACAAGCTTCAAAATCTCAAGGTTCACTTTACGCTGCTTTGAAGACTTTTCCTTTGGAGTTATTTTGAGGACAGTGAACAAGGCTGAAAACAGTTCATCACGTGAAACAATGTTCACTAGAGCTCCTTCCAATAAAAGCACCTCCAGAACAATGTCAGGATTGTCATCACAAACACGCGCCAACAAGGATGTTTTCACAAAATCAATGTCCGTACAAGTCAATGTCCATGCTTCGAAATCAATGACCTTCCCAGCCTTCACACTTTTAACAAGAGTTTTGGTGGCATGGTGTCGAATGGCATTGTTTGGATGGTTAATAGCTAAGAACAAAGTTAACCCAGAATCGGCCATAACCTGATGCTTAAGACTGTTCACTGTCATGTTAAGCAAATTCCAGATGCGCTGGTTGCTTTTCGTTTTTTTGTTTTTAAAATATGATTCAATACAGGAATCAAACAAATCTGGCCAGCGAACTTCTATGCATTTTAACAGCAGTTTTCCGCAATATGTAAATGATTTTACTTTCTTTTTTCCCTGGTGCTGTTTACAAAATTTGGCATAACATTTCAAAATGCGATTGAAACATAACTGTACATGTCTTACGTTGAAATTTGCATGGTTGAGCAGATTAGCAATGAATTTTAAATTTTTGTTCTTCTTTTTCTTAGCTTCAACTATCATCTGCTGCTCAAAGGAAAGTGGTAAACCTCTCCTGATTAAACACATAATGAGTTTTGCGCTACAACTATCGGAACTCAACTGACACAGAGTTGCTGCAAGGTGACTGTTGGAGCACAGTACCAAAAATATCTTTCTGGACAAGTTGGTTATATCTTGCTGTTGGAGTATCAGTACAATTATCTCCAAAGCTTGTTTATCTAAAGTTTGCGGTACATTCTCACACACTTTGAGAATTAATTCGTCAAGAACTTTTTGAGCAAGTTTCACTTTTACCATAAGCACAGATATGATCAAATAAACACCCGCACAATATGAAGACAGTCCTGACTTCAAACCACCAATTACGTATGGCAGTAAAAACGTAACAAGATTATCATTTATGGTCTTGCTTTGTTTCAATGCATAGTAAGTCGTAACAGTTGAAAATGAAATTATGATCTGGTATGACTTCAACTGTG
Source organism: Loxosceles reclusa (assembly GCA_001188405.1). Taxonomy (NCBI): domain Eukaryota; kingdom Metazoa; phylum Arthropoda; class Arachnida; order Araneae; family Sicariidae; genus Loxosceles; species Loxosceles reclusa. The sequence continues at coordinate 26,594 of JJRW01S0013251.1, read as the reverse complement.
AGGAACAGAGAGCAACGGTCTTCACAGCTAAGTCACATACGAATTTGCGAAAACCAACATCTGAAATGAAACGATGCAAAACAATTGACAGTTCCAATGGCTTGCCGGATTTTTGGATACCCTGCAACCAATGCCATCGTCCTGCTGCGTTACTCAAATCCAATAACTGAATAACACGCACAAATATACGTGTGTGGTAGTGAGGCAAAACGCACCCGATCAAAGAATCAACGTTAAACATATGAATATGAAATCTGCATATGAGCCATTCTAAAGCTTCGTGCGCTTCTCTCAGTAAAACGTACGGTGAAAGAAGGATGAGAAAATCGTTGATCTCCTGATCGAGCTGTTTGTTGACTGCGCTGCTTTGAACTGATCTTTCGAACGTCTTCGAGTTGTCGTTGAAAAGGATGTTCTCAAACTTTGTGAAAGACGGGTTGAGTAAAATCAGCTTGTCCAAACCCGTCGATCCATACGCAAAAACAGTTTCTCTATCAAGGCTGGAGGCTTCTTTGGGGTCGAAGAGGAGGGATGGACGAATTTTGTCGACCAGCAACAAACTCGTTTGAGGAGCAGCTAACTTTTTTAGCTGTCGAGCAAGGGCTGTTTCTTCGCCCATTTCTGCAGGCCAAAAGTTAAATGACTGACAACAAGAATACTAATAACGATTTCAACAAATAAACAAACACGCTACACAACCATAAAATCAAAACACCAACACATGGTCGAAACCGGAGTTGTATCCAGTGGTGCTCTGCTGCTTCCTTTCATTCTTCTTTTCATCTTTTTAGAGATTCGTTACCTTTATCCCTATGACTGAGAGATGATGTTGGTGATGATTTTTTTAATAGCACAATGACTTATTAAGATAAATACAAATACAAACAAACTAAACTAG
>JJRW01S0013208.1:19410-30633 GCA_001188405.1 Loxosceles reclusa | reverse complement strand
CGCTTAAAATGTATCAGAGCAAAACGACGATTGCTAACGAATTTAAATTAGCATATTGTTTTGTAGATAGACGAACCTATACATGTGGACAGTAAAAGTTATAAAGTGTTGAAAAGCGCTTTGTATCACGTGATTAGAGTTAATGTTTACTATAGTGATGGTAGTTGTATAACATGTTCTCTGTCAGCGAAGGAAAAGAACACTTATGCCTCTATCATTTTATGTGGTATTTTTACAAATTTGAATGTTTATATATGCAGATGTGGTTTTTAATTTTGGCACAAATGTCTGTGATAATATTGGCTCAATAATAACGAAGCTATTGAGATGGGTTCTAGAGGGTATTTACTCTTCTCTATTCCATGACCGAGGGTGTTATGACGAGGGTGAATGTTACATGTTCGAAATATATTTATTGTTGTTGTTGATTTTTAGTTGCTATATACACGATAATTGTAATTTCTGTATACTCCATTACTTCATCGGTTTTTCTTCTTTTTGTATGCTTAATAAACCGATTAAATTTCTTTATAAGAGCAGTGATTGTTTTAAATGATTTGTAGATAGGAGTTCTCTTATTTTAATAAAAATGTACAATGAACAGTAGCAGAGAGTAAGTGAAAATATTCCTAATAAAAGAACATGTTAAAATTTTCTTGTTTTTTTTTAATGTGGTTATCGCGTCATTAATATTCCGCAATCGTTCAAATCCAATTTGAAAAAGAAAGCCGACTCTCATTTTCAGAAACTGTGCTGTAGTGCTCCAATATTCTTGTTACATACAGGGTGATTCAAAATTCCACTTACAAAATGAAAAGGAAGGGAAGGTCAGGCATACGAAGCAAAACTAAAATCCACGTAGGAACATACATATTTATTTATTTACTTATGAGAGCTGCACACATCATCAATTTTCTTTTTTGATCTAATTGTGTTAAACAGTTTTCTTGATTCCGGTGTAAGGGTCTCCGCAATTACAGTTCTAGATCCTTTTAACTTTCTTCTATTGCCAATTACCTACTCTATATGTTTATCTCTAATAAATCTTGTAGTGATGGGTTTCGGTCTTTTGTCCCATTCTCCCTTGATATCGGCCTCCCCATCCTATGGGCGATGCAAATATCTGTTGTTAACAATGATAGAACCAGCTTGTTGTTGCATAAATCCACAGTATTCACTTCTGGAACCTCATTTTCATTTTCTTTCAGTCCATAAATAACAAGGCTCAATTTATGAGAATATTGATTGCTTAATTCAATGTTATCGGATAATATTTTATAAGAGTTTTCCAATTTTGTAACCTTACTTACAAGTTTTTCAAATTTGTCCAATAAAATCCTGTTTTATTTCCCTCATTTCACTTTGTATTTCGTGAATGTTCAAATTCATCGCATTTCTTGTTATTTTCACGTACTCCAGAGTCCAATCCATTGTTACTTCCCTCAAAAAAAATAACATTTTTAATCTTGTCCTCCATCAAATTGATTCCTTTTTTGATAGCATCCTCGATTCATTGATCCAAATTAGCACGGTTGGTCTCCATTTCTTCTTTTAATGCATCCAATTTCGAAATGAAGGCCTTAGACACCACCATTACTGTGTTTGAAGCGTTTTTCACGACGCTTCGTAAATTTATTGAATTTGGCATTACTAAGCTCGATATGATCTAATATTAATTAGCCATATCAAGTATTATTCTATTCACACTCAAATCAGACTCACTTCATCCTTCCAATGCCTTTATATTGACCGATAATTTTAGTGTAATTGGTAAATAATCAGAGAAAAGTTGCAGAACGCGTCCGCCATTATTCAGTCGGTAGTAGTTTTTTAATAGAAATATAGAGGCGCAAATGCCACCAGGAAGGGGCTAGAGGGCGTGGCCGATAAATGCAGACACGGGCCACCTAAAAACATGTCTCACAAGAAGGGGAAAGAAATCTGGGGGCAAGTACTTGAGTGATTTCATGTAACATTCATGTCCCTGAATCCACCGTCTGACGCATTGTACATCAGGAAGGCCAACATCCCCTTCATCTGCAACGTGTGCAGGTGTTGGAGCAGGTAGATTACAGTCAACGTGAGGAATTTTCACTGTGTTTTCTTACAACAAAGTGTCCAGATCCATACTTCACGGCAAGTGATGAGGCTGCTTCCTTCCGAGAGAGAGTGATGAATTTGTGTTCAATGTTCACGTGTGGGGCGCAACATTCAAAGTTCTACATGTACTCATACCTCTCAACGACGATTTATCATTAACGTTGTTGGACACTGTTGCAGACTGTTCGCTGGGACCGTACATTCTACTAGCAAGATTAAACGAACGCACATGTCTCACATTCTCGCAGTAAATTCTGCCAGAGATGTTGGATGCTGTCCCTGTGTCTTTACGTCGCCAAGCCTCGTTTCCATACCCATACATTTTCTTGTGAGGCGTATGTCCAGTTAGCTTTCTATTGGGTTTAATGTTAGTGGTTAATCGGGTTGAGGTTAGTAGACGTCACAATGTTCAGCAGCCAATTCAAGTCTGCAAACATTTGCCACAAAATTTATGCTGTGAACTCTCGACGTTTCACAAAATTGCCAGCTTGTAGTTCGTGCAATCCCTGAATTTTGTATGAGTACATTTACATTGCGTCGCCAAGCCACCAATAGAACTCCCCCACCTCAACATTTCAGCAGACATCTCAAACATCTGAACGACATCTTTTCTGGACGCTGCATTGGTCATGACTGACCCTATGCAGGGCCACCTAGATCACTCAGTTTATCACGAATAGACTATTTCTTGTGAGGTTATCTTAAAGAACTCATATAAGAAACTCCTGTGTTCCTCAGACTAAGACTTAGAATCAAGAATCGTTGGGCAGCTGGACGTATCCTAGATAAACAAGGTATTTTTGAGAATGTGTACGAATTGATGCTGCGTCGTTTTTCCCCGTGTGTCAGTGCGTCTGGGCGAAGCTCTGAACACCTGTTGTAAGACTATCTGTAAAACCGTTGTCATTACGTATGTCATTAAAGCGCAAATAACGAATTGTCACCTGATTCTTTCTTGTTATATTTTGTACTAACTTCAGTAATGTCTAGCGCTTCCAGTAGCGTCTGTGTGATAGCTTCTCCAGATAGTGTGGATATGTTTCAATATGATTTTTGTTTGTTTCTCTCACGCCTGACTTTACTTTCCGCTTTGTCAATTGAATTTTGAATCACACTGTAGATATTTCAGTGTTTTTGGCATTATCAGTATAGCTTCGACTTTGCCCACTGGCTTTGGAATGCAGGACTGCAACCTGCTATTCATAATGTCCTCTTTTATAACGTAAAGGCTAGCTGGGAGGAAGGCTAGGTGAGCCTATTTCTCAGCATCCTTAGTGGGCGGCTGCGATTATGGTTGGGCACAAGCCGAGACTTTTGGGTCTAGGCCACGGCTAGTGTGGGTCATCCGGTCATTTGTGCAATTATGGCAAGACCTTTTATGTGTCACTGTGCTGAGTCCATGAGATGCCGGAATTGTGTTCCCGGGCGTGGAACGGAGATAGGCCGTGTAATGCCCCCTCCCCCACAGAGGGATCAGACCACAGGGGAACAGCGGGATCTGTGCCTGGCTGAGAGAGCACTCAGGACAATCCATCCTCAACTAGGGTGTCCCACTGGTGCCTCCGACATGATGTGACGGGGAAAGAAATGGCACTCTTATCTAATGAGAGCTTGATGTTGTTCACTGAAGCTCGTAAAGTTCTCCCCACAAAGCACTTCGAAAATAAGCTTCCCAGATAAACATCGGCGTAGCTTAACCGGTAAAGCGGCCACTCTAAAGATGAAAGATCCGTTGGTTCGAATCCCGGCATCGACACATGGACACATTTCTTTACAGTGTCGCTCGAAAATGGACTCACACTAGTGTGCCAAGGACCCAATTGTTAGGGTCACCATTCCAGGTCAAGAGGTACCCTGGCCTTTCTATCTCTCTCTCAAGTTGGGGAGGATGTGAAGTTATCCTCACAAAAGACTCCGAAAATACGCTTCCGGGATACACGTCGGCGTAGCTTAATCGATAAAGTTCTAGAGATGACAGATCCGTTGGTTCGAATCCCGGCGTCGACAAATGTATACATTTCTTTACAAGCCGGAGGAAAATTTGAATACTATGGCGGCAGCTGGGTTTTCGTGCTTAGTGCTGCAAGAGTGGTGAAATCCGCCACTTTAGAATGGTGCTTGAAACGCTAGATTAGCCGAGATTGTCGAGGGGTTTTTCGTCTGAAGAACAATTTACAACGTAAGACGCAAAGTAGAAACGTATTAAAATTACACAAAAATTCAAGAATATGTCATTAATGACAGACTTTAATAAGCTGAAGTTAAAAAATTTTCAAGAGTACAGAAACAGTATGAGCACCGCATGGAAACAGTTGGTGAATTATCTAACCTTGATTATTATTTTTATCAATCGAATCTCCTTGAATGGCAGTAATTCTTGCTAATAATACTATCGCTTGAACCAACTACAGTGCAATAGAATTAAAATGAAAATTGTATTGTAACATTAGCTTATTTAATGCATGTACTAAGTCAACAGTAACTTTTATTGTTAAAGTTAAAATTTCATAAAACAATCTATATACCACAGGGTCTTCAAGCTCTAGCCATAACATAAATCACAAAAGCTAAATAGTTTCCAACTTACTTTCAGCTAAGTTGCAGTAAGGCATTGCCATAAGGCTGATAGTTCTAAAGGTAATTGAGAATGTAACCTAAGATAACAACTGCTAGTAAACTGTTACTGTTGTGGACAGAAACGACAGAATTTTGTATGAAGCAGAATGAATATGTTTGGCGATTCTGACTCAAAGTTGGAGACCTTAAGCAACAAGCTTACCCGTGACCTAACCATCTGCCCCACAACGCTTAATGTTCAAGCTCCGAAATACTCAGATTCAACAGAAAGTAGGTAGGCTTCATTTATGAAGAAACTTTCGGGTGACCCAAAAATATTGCAAAAGTTGAACAATGAATAACATGCTTAGTTTCGGCAGTTGCACCAACCTCATCACGGTAAATGTAGAAATGCACAGAATGATATTTTTTTTATTAAAACGATTTTATTGCCCGTTGTAGTTCACCATTGTAACTCGTTGTTGTTGACAAGGGTAACGAAATAACTTTACTTGTGTCGACGCCGGGATTCGAACAAACGGATCTGTCATCTTTAAAGTGACCGCTTCACCGGTTAAGCTACGCCGACGGGATAACTGAGTAACTTATATTAAAGTCATTTATTGGTGGACATTAGATCCTTCCCCACTTGAAGAAGAGGTCAAGGTAACGACCTGACCTCCAGTGGCGGACCTAATGGTTGGGTCCTTGGCCACTAGTGTGAGTCGCTCTTCGGGCGCCAATTGTCAAGAAAAACTTTTCTTATGTCGACGCCGGGATTCGAACCAAGGGATCTGTCATCTCTAGAGTGACCGCTTTACCGGTTAAGCTACGCGGACGGGGTAACTGTGTAGCTTATTTCGAAGTCATTTGTGAGTGGACATTACACAAGTTGACACTTTAGCAAATCTTAATTGGCGAAACATAGTGTTACATAACTCTACAAAAGGTAATGTATTCAGTGTCACGCCCCTCATTTGCAATCACTGTCTGCATATGAGTAGAAATGTCATGAAAAGCAGGAAGTAACATATACGTTGGTATAGCTGGAACATGACTCTTCATGAAATCCCTTATCATGGCCAATGAAGTGGACTGTCGTGCCCACATGTGATTTCATCTGCGGCTAAAGTAAAAAATCTCAAAAATATCGGTCTGGTGAACGTGGTGGTCATTCGTGTCGAAAGTGACAATTCAATATATGAACTTCACGAAACTTTTCAATTATCAGCAGCCTGGCATAACGGAGGATGTCTGTACGTGTGTGTTTTTTTGGTGGTGCTCCATAAATGTTATATCATTGAGGCTTATCTCTCTTCCAATACGGGAAAAACCTCAGATTTTGTACACAATGTACAACCGTCACAGGAATGGTTTTAAAATCTCTGACACGCATTTATTCGAAGAACAGTGGTCAATAATAAACGTGGAAGTCAACCCACACCAGACGAGGGAGTGGCGATTCTGTAAACCAATAAACCAATGGGATTTTCCGTTGGCCAAATGCGATAGTTTTGCGTGTTAACTTCTACTTTGAGAGCAAAATGAGTGTCTATCCATAAAATCTTCAGCAGCCAAATCACGTCTGCAACGGTTTGCCACAAAATCTATGCTGCGAACTTTCGACATTTCACGAAATCACTAGCATGTAGTTCGCGCAGTCCCTCAATTTTGTATGGGTACCTGCTGCATTGCTCCATATGGAATTCTTGTTTGGACAGAAACCTTAAGTTTTAAGGTTCTCCCCACCAAAGACTCCGAAATTAAGCTTCCCAGTCAGTTACTCTAGATATGACAGATCCGTTGGTTCGAATCCCGGCGTAGACAAAAATGGGAGCTTTCTTTAAAAAGGGCCCGAACATATGGACTCACACTTGTGGCCAAGGATCCAACCATTAGGTCTACCAATCGAGGTCAGGATGTACCCTGACCTCTCTTTCAACGTAGGGGAAGATGTAAGGTTCTCCCCTCAAAAAACTTTGAAATTAAGCTGCCCAGATACCGTCGGTGTAGCTTAATCGGTAAAGCGATTACTCTAAATATGACAGATTTGTTGGTGCGAATCCCGTCGTCAAGAAAAATTGGAGTTTTCTTTACAGCGTGTACCAGGCTCACCACATGTGAACATTTAGCATGGCATCGACTTCTTGCGAAACAGTAACAGCTGCGGAATAACGTGTTAATGGCCTTCCTCTTCGTGGTTATGCTTTCAAGGATTCATTCTCCTAAAATTCCCTTCTCATTAGTTGCAGTGACGAAAAACAACTTTCTTAGTATTCCTTTCCCACTTTGCATGCATTCAAGTGAACGGCACGTTCGTAAAGCAACACTTGAAAATTCGGAATTGTAAAAATACTGGTTAACCAAGAGCGCTTTATCTCTTAATGACAACATACTCGACATGTTAAATTTCAATTGTGCTTGCTTTTAAACAACCGAGCATATGCATATGACTACGGACACCTTTTCCGCAGTAATACGCATAGCATTTGCATACATTAGGGAACAGAGTTCCCTCGTCACAGCAAACAAAAATACAAAAGAAATAAGTGAATTAAAGTCACATGGAATAATTATACCCAGTGAAAAAATATACAAAGTTCCATCTACCCATAAAACCCATAAAATTGCGGAAACTATTTCCGTTGTCAACATATGCAATAAATCCATTCTCTCTCTCTCTCGTTCCATCGTCAAAACAAACTAAACATGATGAAAAACTAACAGAAAAGAAAATACTGAGGAACGGGAAAAAAACTCAAATGATCTACAATGCTCAAAAACAAATAGACATCAACAGTAATTCTCAACTAATGAAGACTTAAATCAAACTTAATCAGAGCAAACAGGGGAAAACGGAAATTGTCGTTAGACAAATACTGAGTTGCTCATCTGTTTTTCTCTTGAAACTTTCAACCCCCTTTGTCTGAATCACTTTCTTCTCCAAAAGATTTCAATTGTTTACCACTCTATTAGATAAAATCTCATACCTTGTGTAAAACCTAGCATTTTCTCTGATCAGCTTCATACCGTTTCAACTTGTGAACCCACTGTAGCCCTCACTAAAGAAATTCTTACAAACTACAGCAAATCCGTTTAAAATTTTTTAAGTCTGAATTAAGTCATCTCTATCCATCCTTTTTCGAAATCTAAAGAGTTTGAGTTTCTTTGACCTGTCAACATATTCAAGATGCCCTTGATGAACTTAGTAGTTCTTGTTTGAACCTTTTCCATGTAATCAATGTTTTTAACAACGTACGGTGACAAAAACTGCATGGCATGTTCCAGATGTTGACGCACTAGCGTTCTATACAACGGGAGAACAATTCCACGATTATGACACGTCAGATGACTTTTGAAAACTTTAGCATCTTGTTAGTTTTTTTTAACAGCTTCAATGCACTGATTTCCAAATTGTAAGATCTTTAGTCACAATAGCACCTAAGTCTTTCATGTAGTCCACCGTCGTAGTTTTTCCCTTCTATCTGGTAACTAAAATCCTTATGGTCACTGCCGAAATGCATCACTCTACATTTCTCACCATTAAAGACTATAGCCCACTTTTCCGCCCATTCCTCTAGTTTATCTATATCGTTTTGGAGTTCCCGGATTTCTACTTCATTATTCACAGTTCGCATGACTTTAGGGTCATCCGAAAATTTTCTAACAAATGATCCGACACCCTCCTTTAAGTCATTCACGTACACCAAGAAAAGGAGGGGTCCCAGAACAGATCCTTGAGGGACTCCACTCACAACATTTTCCCAATCTGAGTAAATTCCATTTACTACAACCCGCTGCTTTCGATTCGTTAACCAATTGCTTAACCATCTTAGTAACTTACCACCCACACCAATTTTCATCATTTTTTCCATTAATTTGCTGTGAGATACCTTGTCAAACGCCTTACGAAAATCCAGATAAATTACATCGACACTGTTTTTGTTATCTAGTTCTTTTGTAACAAGGTCATAAAAATTGCAAATAGTTTGTGACACAAGACATTTTATTTCTAAACCCGTGCTGAGAATTTTGGATAAGAGACTTATATTCTAAAAAGGCCGTTAGTTGTCGTTTAATTATTGCCTCAGCAATCTTCCCTATAACTGAAGTCAGACTTATTGGACGATAATTCGCTGCTATTTTTCTGTCACCACCTTCAAAAATAGGTATAACATTAGCCAATTTCCATTTTTCAGAAATTACACCACTGTCTCAAGCGACAAGGTAAAGAAGTTTTGTAATGCTTCTTGAAGAAAATTAGCCGCTTCAATCAGCATTCTCTGGTGATTTTCTTCGTGTCATGGCGCTTTTGTACTTTTAGTTTTAAACAGTTGCTTGTAAATCTCTTTTCTGTTGAGATTTATATCATTTATCTGCCCAGGCAGTAAGCCAATATCAACTTCGAGTCCACTGTTTTGTATAAAGACTAAATTAACAAATTAATTGGTAAGAAACCTCGCCATATCAAAGACATCGGCAATAAGATCTCCGTCTGGAGATAAAAAAGGTGCTATCTTTTCAGAACTTCTCTTGCAACGTTTAACGTACCTGAAAAACTGTTTTGGGCTGGAATTTGTGTTTTACTCAATGACTAACTCATGTTCATTTTCAAACTTTATATTTAAACTTCTAGTCTGATTGTAAGTATCCATGCCCGAATGATTATCAGAAATTTATAGAGTACTTAAAAGCATTAGCTTATCGTAAAATATATTCTCCAATCCCGCATTAAACTGCAGAGGACTAATTTTGCGAAGAGCTGATTTCTTGTTAATGGGAACAAACTATAAGTTTCTAAACCTCGAGCTAAAGTCATACCATATCTCATTCGCATTGAGACCAGACAAAGTAACTGCAAACTCTTCCGAAACACTTTCCCTAAACTCACCAAATTTGACTTTTCTAAAACCTGAAATCGTCTTTTCCATTAGAGAAATGAAGTACTTTATAGGAAGATTGAGATTAGTCACGGTCACCTAGCGGCTCCTCAATGGAAAGATCTAAAACACAATTGGTAGAAAGCACTAAATTCAAAACAAACACTTGCTTATCGTACAACAGGTTACACCTTGATAAAGAAGGCAATCTGGTACAAGTTCGTAAAATATCTTTCGTTTACCAGACGTCTCACACTTCTCCCAGTCAATGTTTGGATAGACACTAACAACAATAGCATTCTTGTGCTTGACAGCGCTTCTGATTTCCTCAAAAAGCAGCATTTCATGTTGTTGACTGCTAGACAGCAGCTGTAACACTTTCCATGTAATACAGGCTGGTTTGCACTGTTACCAATCTCAATCCACACGCTCTTCACTGTCCTATCAGAGTTAGCACCTTAGACTCATCTTTTTGCAAAATATTTCCTCTTTGACATAAACCAAAATACCAATACCTCTTCTGCCACATCTGCCTTTCCTGAATTGCTTGTTCCCATGAACTTTCGAAAGATTCTCATGATCTGGAATCGCCCAGCTTTCACCAATGCAAATTATATCCATTGATTCTTCCGCGAGTATGAGTAAGATTGAATGCATGTTGTTCATTATATACTACTAGGTGAATTCACATAAATTACTTTAGTATAGTGATTTCTTGAAGAAACTTCTGAAACACTATTTTTTCTACCTTCATACCCGGAACCCTTTTTCGAAACTACTACCGATTCCCTTTTCTCATGCCCATTATCTCTCCCTTCCCCTAAATACCTATTCAGTTTTTTGGAAAGCAGAAAGCATAAACTCTCTGACTTTCAATCTGTTGAAACGAACTTCATCGCGTTTTAAATACTTACTCTGAAACCTGTCCCACGAGTCTATAAACGCTATGCCTCTGTCACGGCACAACCTTTCAATTCTGGAATTCTGTTCATCACTCTCTGGTTGATCCAGCCGCTATGTAGCCAGGGTACCCCAGAACAGCTACATTCCTTCCGGTTTTAGCCATCTAGTCCAACAATCTGCTGTAACCCTCCACAAGTTCCTTTGATCTCTTTGCAGCTTCATCGTTTCTCCACACCCAGATGACTGTCTTCTTCCTACCTGCAACCGTTCTATCCCCTCATCCGCTATTCTACCTGCAACCGTTCTATCCCCTCATCCGCTATCCTACCTGCAACCGTTCTATCCCCTTATCCGCTATCCCACCTGAAACCGTTCTATCCGTATCATCACTAAGTTCCGCCCACGGTAGGCACACTCGGACTTTGTCTCGGCTTCTTCAGAGAAATCGTGAAACTACAGAACTGCCTTCTTTCTGCAGTGTGATGTATATTTCACTCTCTCACAAACCTACGCCCTGCCTCCCTCCCACCCATGTACCTTCTACCGTTTCCCATTTTAGACCGAGCAAACGTACAGAAGAGCACTTTCATCATGAAAACATGAAACTGGTAACATCTGCTACTATTCTCTTTCCTAACAGCAAATAGTTTTTCATGCATTAAAAATAAATGGCAAAGAAGGAAATTCGTCGCTAAATGTTCTTTGTTGCGATATATGTAAAAGACCAAATCCCGACACAGAAAGACTTTCACACCCGAATCTACTCCAAAGACAAACATCGTAC
>JJRW01S0013206.1:32733-43136 GCA_001188405.1 Loxosceles reclusa | reverse complement strand
GGTGTTTGCAAAGCTGTTTCAATAAAATAACAGGGGTGATAGTACCCATCAAAACAAACAATATTTACAATGGCCCCTAGGCCGCTTTCCATTCAGAGTGCTATAAAAGCGTAAATGCGAAACACGTCCAACAAGAACAAAGCGTCTATCAAAAGATTTTGCACGTTATTGCATAAAAACAATTTTATTCAGTTGACGGGTTTCGTTAGGTCTGGGCCTGCCTTTCTCAAAACTATGAATGATCCACTTTTGTTGATGAGAAAAGGTCTTGGGTAGGAGTAGGAGAACTGGTTTTTCGCTTGTTGCCAACTCGTCGTTGGTAAAGTGTCACCAAGAAATTCCAAGCCGTGCTCATGGGTGGAATGGACTTGTGGTCGTTCGCTAAAGTGCACGTTGATAAAGAAGTCTTCCAGGAAGTGTAATTCTAAACGGGAATTGGGCCGAAATAATATTTCTGGTGAACGAAAATAAAATCGGTGGTTTAGTTCCCAGCAATGTTGCGCGATATTCGATTTGCCAAGTTGTTTTTTGACATAATTTCTGCGTGTGTTCAAAAAGGCTGTGCCTGAGTGCTCTTTGTCACTGCTGGCGTCAGTTCCGCCTTTCCGGAGACGTAGCACGTGTGCCGAACATTACTGTCAAGCATTTGCCGTATGCAAATGTCCAGTGAAACGAAACCGCATCGACAGATGCAGCTGATTGGCTCATCACGGTTCCATAGAAAGGCAGCAGAAGCACACGTTGTTGTTTAAAAGCATCACATCTTCAAAGCTTCAGATGATTACCGTGATAACATCGTCCTAAACGACTTCTTGAAGTCCATGGCGCGTTACACATTCGAGGAATTGGCAGACATGTATTTAACGCATGGTCAAGCACATGGAAACGAACGCCAAACACAACAATTGTACCATGAGCGTTTCCGGTGAGTCATGTCCCATACCATTCTACATTCGGCAGTGTTTGTAAACGATTGTAGGAAACTGTCTCGTTCGCTATCTCACACAGAGATGCGGGCTATAAGCGAGGTGTGCTGATTTCGGAAATGGAAGAGTGTATCTTGGAAAGTTTTGCAGCAGTTCCTTCCACAAGTACGTGAGAGGTGGTAGCCGACATTGGTGTTTATCACAACACCGTGTGCAAAGTTGTACGTGAGGCACGTATGCACCCATCCGACGTGCAGAAGCGCCAATTTTTAAACGCAGATGACTATCCACGCCGGCCACGGTTTATGAGGTAGAGGCTTCACATGACAACTAACAATCCGCAGTTTTCTGCCTTACTATTATTCAGTGGCGGCCTCGTTTACCCGGGAAGGCATTTTCAACACTTGCAACGAACACGTCTAGGCTGAAAACAATCCCCCATGTCACTACCCCGCGTAAACAGTAGCAGAGATTTGGCCGCGACATCTGGGCGTGCATTCTGGGTGATTGTCATGTGCGTCCGCACCCAGTTTTGGAACGTTAGACCGGCGCATTATACCGTGTCTTCCTGGAGCAAATGCTTCTCGGTTTGTTGCAGGCTTTTCTGCTCGCCACACAGAGGGACATGTGGTTGATGCATGATGCAGCCAAGCCCACTTTACCACCGCGGTTCGAAACCTCCTGGATGCCACATATCCTAGACGGTGGATTGGATGTGGTGGACCTGTGGCTTGGCCTCCATTCTGACCGGACCTAACCACACGGGACTTCTTCATCTGGGCACAGGTGATATCCTTGGTGTATGAGACATCTGTGCACTTTGTGGTGGATCTCGTCGTTATAATTGTTCCAGTTGAAAAGATAAACACGACACCAGGAGTCTTCGAGAGGGGTTGCGCCGGTGTGAACTGTGCAGTGGCACTTTTGGACGCCACTTTGAGCATCTACTTTGATTCTTTCTTTGATCTGCGTGGGATTGTGCGTCGTATGATTTCGTTCATTCTGTTGTTTTCACTGTTGAAAGTTCAACGTGAGCATTTCAGTTTACGCTTTTCTGACAGTCTGAATTTAATATGATCCTAGGTTCCATTGTAAACATTGGTCGCTTTGATGGGTACAATCACCCTTTTTTATTTTGTTGAAACAGTTTACGAACCCGCTGCATTTCTCTATCTCTTTCAACAACTCCGTTGTTTGGATTGCCGCCAATTTCTAATTTTTGTTAAATACCACGAAGTCAAACATAATCGCAACTTTCTGCTGAATCTTTAATGCGTTTATGCAGTACTTATAATTCAACTCGCAACTCAATTACAGGCACTTATCGTTGTTAATGAGGTTGTTTGATGCTAAAACATCTGGTTTCTTTCACCAAGAGCAGACAGTCGATCGATTTATAAATGTAGTAATTAGAGAGATGAATCACATCTACTTGTACAATGATATTAATCAGTTAGGTTAATGTTTTGGCAATATTTAATTTAATATGGGATTTTGGTCATTACCAATGCATTTCTGTGACAACTGCCATTTTAATAGAGAAATAATCAACTAAAAAAGTGATAAATGCTTTGAGATCTCGAAGGCAGACGGCTTCAGAATTCATTATACTGCAAGTGACAATGCACTTTGCTGATATTTTATGATAAGAAAGCAAGAATAGAGAGAAAGTCATATGGACAAATAATTTTTATCAAGCTAAAATAACAAAAAGTTAAATTTTAGCAGATTTCATTGAATATAAGATTTAACATACAGCGTGAGTCGAAAGTCCTTGACATATTTGAAAATATAATTGTGAAAAAAGTATAAGTTGTAGCAGAGAGTTTGCAGATCTGTTTACATTAATTAAAATAAGCATTTTTTACATAACCGTACAATATTTCATCGTGTGAAGTAAACAATCGAAATGCACAGTTAGTTGACAGATATCGTTAAATTAATTTTTTTTTTCCATATCATAGCGAAATTTTGATGTGTTTGTAACTTTCGTTGCTCGAAAGCATACATAATGAATCCTACACTAATATAGTCACAATTGCTGAGAAACAACTGATTTATTCGGAGTAGCATTTTCCACCGCCTCTTAGTCGCAGAAACAATAACTGACGAGAGCATGAAAAGAGAAAGACGTCTTATATGTGTAAAAGGCAGTGGACACGAGCTGTTTCTTCATTCCCAATGTCAAGAAGTGAAATTGTAGGGTGAAAGTCGCGTTTTAAGTTCCGGAAGATGGTGCTGTAAATTTTCATCTTCCACTGCAAATATTAAATGCAGAATAATAATAAGAAGAAAACAATTATTTGCAGAAGTCATAGTACATTCAATCCATAAACAATATCACACGACATGGCTTCGTTATGCACTTCTATTACTCTCTCAGTTTGTTAGCACTGTAGTACCTCACGAGGTTCTCCCGGAGGAGATTCAGGATATAGGCCTCCTTAGAGACCCGAAGACAAAATGTCTGTAAGACATCATTTGAATGAAGAGCTTGTAGCCTGGGTTAGATTTGGTGTCTATGGTGCTAAGTGGGGAGGGGGGTCAGCTAGGTGGTAAGAGTGTTAGGTGGGATTGGTGGTGGATTTGCCGTAAGGGGCGAGTAATTAGGTGCTGGTGGCATCATCGTGGACGAGCAGTTAAGCAGGGGAAGATATCGCTGAAATTGCCAGGGATAGGCGTGTCCGAAAGTGGGATTTCGCGGTTGTAAAAGGCTGCAAAATTCTTGCGACAGCATCGCGGTAGCCGTGGAATGAGCACCGCATTTCAACATAAGAGATATCTATCTTACTCTTGTAGCGAAACAGAACAGAAAGTTTACTCCAGGCCAGATAATCGTAGACCTTGCAAACCCTACCGACATTCGTGTATCTGCCAGAATCAATTCCCGTCTCTTGTATCCACGTAAGTCTGTTATATGCGTTCCGTTAACAGCGGATTACGTCAGTGTAAAAAACATCTTCGTTAGTATCAGTGGTCAAAAGTGATGGTCTTAGACGAATCCCGATTCGACATAAATTCCATTTACTACAACCCGCCGCTTTCGACTAGTTAACCAATTCCCTAACCATTTCAGTAACTTACCACCCACACCAAATTTCATTTTTTCCATTAATTTGCTGTGAGATACCTTGTCAAACGCCTCAAAAAATCCATATAATTTGATCGACCCTGTTTCTGTTATCTAGTTTTTTTTGCAACAAGGTCATAAAATTGGAAAAAGTTTGTGACACAAGACATTTTATTCCTAAACCCGTGCTGAGAATTTTGGATAAGAGACTTATATTCTAAAATGGCCGTTAGTTGTCGTTTAATTATTGCCTCAGCCATCTTACCTCTAACTGAGTAAATTAACGTTTGCTTATTTGCATAATGATGAAGATACATGCTTGTACCCACGGTTTATCTGTGTTGTGAGAACGCCAAACCGTAACAGCGTAGATGAAACCGAAATCCCT
Organism: Loxosceles reclusa; assembly: GCA_001188405.1. Lineage (NCBI taxonomy): Eukaryota > Metazoa > Arthropoda > Arachnida > Araneae > Sicariidae > Loxosceles > Loxosceles reclusa. The sequence goes on along the minus strand of JJRW01S0013206.1, from coordinate 38,752 downwards.
TGCCCTTCCAAGATGGTGCTCATCTATGGCAGTAAAGACGTACACCCGAAAAACTCCGGCTAATTTTTGAGTTCTTATTCTGTATTCCATTTCGTTACACATTTTTTCCCACTGGCGATATTTCGTGCCGAACGTTGGACCCGACAGCTCATTGGGTTCCAGAGACACCTGCGTTGTTCGTGATAGACTTTGCTTCCCTATGATCTGAACATTGTCATAGGTGTTTTGGGAGGCAGGCCATCCCATTTATTACATGACTTTGGATGATTGCGAGGGAGGCATGGTGTAGCCCGCGCTCCAGCTTATTAAGTCCACTCTATTATTATCTTTCACTCATTTTTATGTTTTTCTCCATTTCATCATACTTCAGATGGGTTAGTCCCATTTATTTCTTTACATATGTCTACTTCTTTAGTCAGTGAAGGGTAGCCTAGTTCCCTGGTAAAGGGGTATAACAAGAGAGATGGCCCATTCTAAAAACATTCTGAATGTTTTTTGAATGAATCGGATTCATCCCATAAGATCGCTTTGTACTATCAGCGGGGACCGGAAGTGACCCGGTCAGCCCCAAAACGGTTCTTACCGATGTTAGGGCTCATTGGTGATCTTGGAGGGACGGGAGGTATCAGACCGAATTTGGCTTTGCCAAATTGACTCTTTAGAGTCGCTTGCTCTCAGCTTTGAAGTTCTAGACTCCAGTCTGTGTAGTTTGGTGCAAGTCTCCTGTGAGAACTTGCACAGTCTGCTGAAGTCGGAGATAGGCTGGTGCTGGCTTGATCCGTTATTTCGTGCACTTAAGGTCATTTAGCTCTGCTCGGTTCCTTCTTCGTCTGCTCGTGGCAGACACGGCCTCACCGTAAAATATGTTTGCCTCAAACTTTTTCAAAGCGCAATACTTTCGACAATTGTCGATCTCGCGAAGAAAAATCGCCGTCTCAGATTGGATTTTCGCTCTCCCGATAATTGCGTGAGAGAAACTCACTGTCTGTTAAATGAGGGCCGAGGGGGCCTGCTGTCCAATGAGGATGTCCAGCCTGTCTGACGTACTCGCTTGTCCGATAGCCTGTGGTGGCGTCCGCCTGCCGACCTCTGGCCTGGAGAGCGCATCAGTTAACTCTGGTGCTTGCGGTGACTTGAAATACAGCAGAGCCCTTCCGGGGCCGGGTCGTGTGGCCGTTACCCGATCCGGGCAAGTGGCCGACTCACTTACTTCCGGGATTTATTCCTCGTAGGCCTGGGAACTCCACTGAACGGTTTACGAGGTCATTGGTGCGAAAGAGTGAGAGGCACGAGATTCCCTCTTGGCATAGAGGTTGTAATGAGGCCTGAGCCCACCACTCGAGACTTGATGCCGGAAGGAGTGTTGTGGCATAAGAATGAAGCAGATTGGGTGGGGACGTTACTTGACGGTCTTCGTTGCCCAAGTCAGTCATGGAGATGGGCTACCATGACGGTGTCTAAAGTCGCATATAATAGGCACTCCCATCCAGTGGGACTAAACCAGCGGCTCTGGCACTCTGTCAGAGGCTAGGTAAGTGCCCGACTTGACGCCGAAGGGGCTTTTCTCGAGAGTCTGGAGCAAAGTGCTATTGAGAGGTGCCGGCTAGCACACTGGCACTCGGTCAGTGGCTAGTACAAAAGTCCGGTAGCATAGAACCCGGTGTTCCTACAGACTGAAACCTGAGTTCTTGAGGGGAAGGACTGGATTGATTATCTCGAACGTCGGGCCCTTCTATAGAGTCCGACACCGAGCATAAAGTCTTTCAGTATAATTCAGATGTGGTGTGAGGAGGGCTATCTCTGTAGATAGTACTCTAAGCATTACACGTAGTTGTACATCTATTTTATATAGTATATAATTATGTGTATCTGAACTCAGTTGACGTGAACTGTAGTGGAGCAGTCTAACGCAGGCAGAGTTGTGTCCTTAGAGACTGGAGCTAACTAGTGACTCAGACGTGACTGAAGTCCTAGACTTGGGAAGGAAAGATTGTCACTGGCATAGATAGAAGCCGAAGAGCCGACCAATTTTAAACTGGGCAATGGGGAAAGTAGTTCCACGATAAGAGGGGCTGAGACACGTTTCTTAGTCTCGCCCCTCCTGGTCTGAAAAGATCTTGCCAAGCCTTTGCCCCTTCACTGCTAAGGATGTAGGCAGGTTTTCGAACGCGCTGCAGCCTGCGGGTCATTCATCGCTCTTCCCCTCGGGCGGTGGGTGGCACGTTTGGCCAGTCCAGGCTTGCCTGGAAGTGACAGGAATTGAGACGGGCCCGAACTCACCACTCGAGACTGGAGTTGAGAGCTCGCATAACACGCGGTGGGGCTCCTTGTTGGTTCTGTTGAGTCGAATCTCGTTGATTCGGGTAGGTCGCCAACTGCCTAGAGGTCGCCAATGCGGCCACGACTTGATTCCCTTGTGGGTCGCTGTCAAAAGTCCTTATCGGACGGGTAAAGCAAATATCTGGATCCTTCTGCTCCAACATTATGACTGTCTGCGAAATGACTGGGAAATGGGGAAAGAAGTAATTTCCACGAGAAGTGGGGCTGCGACACGTTTTCTGTCTCGCCTTCCTGATTTGAAAGATCTTGCCAGCCTTTGCCCTTCCACTGGGTAGGACGTGGGCAGGTTTCGAAAGCGCTGCGACCTGTGGGTCTCTCACTGCTCCTCCCCTAGCGGCAGTGGGGGGCACGTTTGCTCAGGCCAGGCTTGCCTGGAAGTGACAGGATCTGAGGCGAACTCGAACTCACCACTCGAGGCTCCTCGGGGTAGGTTAATTTGGGAGATACTCCTTTACTGCCTAACACTGGTGAAGAAAAGAACTGACAGGAGTGAGACGTGGCTCAGACGGGATCATGGTGAGACGTGGCTCAGAATTGATCATGGTGATAGTACTGGCAGAAATTGTGTGGACTACAGTTAGGAGCACGCATATCATGCGGCGGGGCTCTTGGCTTCTCGCTGGTTCTGTTGAGTTTGAATCTCGTTGATCCGGGTAGGTTGCGAACTGGCTAGAGGTCGTTAAGGCGACCATGAATTGACTCCTCTAGGCGGACGCTGTCAAAAGTTCTAAACGGACAAGTGCAGCAAAAATCTGGAGCCTTCGGCTTCAACATTCCGATTGTCTGCGATGCTTCACCAAGATAACCTCCCTTTCCCCACCTCGGGCCAACGTTGGGTGGGTCAACCAAAGAAAAACGTGCGGTGGGTTCGGACACACATAATTAAACACTAAAAGTAGTAATTTAATTACAGTGCTTCTCAGAGTACTATCTACAAGGGTAATCCCTCCCCCCACACCATGTCTGAATTTCACTTTACGACTTTACATGCGGTGTCGAACTCTATAGAAGAACCGACGATTGAGCGAGTGGTTGAGAAAATCGTTCCCATGTGAATTTTTGGCGACTAACTCCTCCAAGAAACACCCTGCGATAGACTGGCCACTGACAGAGGTCAGTGTCGCCGACTATTCCGAGCATCCCTCAGGCCTGTTGCCTTCAGGCCTGAGGGATGCTTGTGAGGGATGCAACGTGAACGCGCTGCAAGTAAACCATTGCTCACGTCTTCCAGCCTCAAACCTAAGAGACAAGCACCTTCGGCGCCAAGTCGGGCACTTGCCTGGCCTCTGACAAAGTGTTAGAGGTACCGGCTCACTTTCAGTCGGATTTAAACTTTGGGCAACCGAGTCGGACGTCCGTTGCAGAGGGCGACGACTCGTGAAACGTGCCGACCTTCTGATTACCACAACACTAACCAAGTCTCGAGAGATTAGGCTTTACGGAGGATACCTACTCCGCTAACACCGGTTTGGGCCGCTTGAACCTACAGCGACACGTCATTTCTCCCGCTCACTACTTGTCACCAGCGGAAGAACGCATAAGACGCTGGAGTATCCAGGGCGCGCGTGGACGCGAAGTGAGTTGGTCGGTTTCTCGGTTCCTGGTCTACCAGGACCCCGGCTTTGCCCTCTCAGTTTACTCTGTACGATTCAGTGGCGGGGATTTCACTTTGATCTATCACACGACAGACACCAACCGACATGCCTTTGGCAACCTCAGGTGTAATGCCCACCCACAAATGACTTCTACGTACGCTTCCACAGACAAGAGTCGGCGTAGCTTAATTAATTAATTAATTAATTTATTTATTGAACACCACAACATACTCACGTCCAATTACATAGGTGGGAAATACAACAGAAAACATAGTCAAGGAGTAGTCGTAACAAGAATTACAATATAGCTGAAGAACGTTCGTAACATACACTAGCGAGAGAAGAGTCACAAGAGAGCTTTCAAGCATGCTGTGCGAAATGCTTTGAAGGACATGCAGAATAAGTCAGGTGGGTCAGATAAGTCATTGTAAGCCTTGCAAGCCCTGTAAGTTGGGAAGTGAAACAGCACATCAGTTCGTCTCTTTGGTAGCGCAAAGAGTTTAGATGATCGTGCAGTGACCCGAGGAACACTAAAAGCGACATTGTCAATTAAGGCTGTGGAATCAATGCGTCCGTTGAAGAGATTGTGCAGGAACAGCAGATGGTTTACCGTACGCCTGATCTTTAGAGTAGGCAGACAAAAGTAAGTACGTAGTTCCAACATAATGAGATCAGCAACGTAGGTTCCAAAGTGCTTGAAGAACAAATACCTCATGAATTTGTTCTGTATTCTTTGAAGCTCAAGAACACGGCTACAGCGGTTCTCGGCTACAGCGGTCAGAATCGGTTACAGCGCCCGCTCAGGAGCTATGGAGATGGCATATCTGTTGGTTCGAATCCCTCTGTCGACAAAAAGTAAAGTTTTTCTTTACACCGGTTTAGTTAGAGACCTAGACCAGGGTTCCTGGGCTACACCACGTGGAGGGCCCCCTTGCGGAGCGAGACTATCACTTAGGCTCAGGCGTGGCCGGACATGGGCTTCCGCCCTTCGTAGCCGACTCTTCTAGTCCAAGATCTTTATGCAACTTCGTAATGGTCGCATGTTCGGTTCGACATTGTAGAAACATCAGAAATGCGATGTGGAATGGTAACGTCCCTGCATATGTGGGTAGCAATTTTGAGGAAAAATAAAAAGTGAAATTATTGATAATTGTCGTTTTTACGACCTTGTGCATGTATACGCAGCATGATATTATATTTAAATTAACAACAGTCTTCGTTTGTAGGGCGAAAAGGTTTGTAGGGGAAAAAACGCAATATACTTCTATGAGCTGTTTTTCGTGTTAAGCTTTGAAGCTTTATGAGAGTTAAAGATGCGAATATGTGTGTGCGCAAAAATCTGCATCCGCTGGCTAAAATTTGCCAAAATTTCACCCGATTCTTTTTCTTTCTTAGAAGAAACTTGCGAATTTTCTGACTAAAGCCCACTAGTCTCACGAACGTTTTTTTTTTTAGCGCCCATGCTAAAGTTTGTACTCTAATCCACAGAACTTCCTTCTTTTCTCTCTCTCTCTCTCACTTTAGAATAAGTAATAACTTCTTGCATGCGGATAAGTTGTTCAGCCGGCAGTATCCAGAACAGAAGCTTCTCTGTGTTCCTTCTTTACCCCTTCTCAGGAACAAGAAAAGTAAATATCATCTAACAACGTAGAGGGAGGAAATTAGGCATGCTTCAGTTTATTTTTCTATACTTTGTTTCCAAGCGAGTGTAATTTCATGCAAGAGTTCTTAGTATGCACTTTATATCAAATTTTATGAAATCCGTTTACCCCCAAGCGTGCCTGCCCCTGCTTCCAGGGGGATGGGGGGCGAATTGGCTAACGTAACCCGAAGATTCTAAAGAGCCGCCCCCCGTTGCGTATTTTTTCATTCTTTTTCTTACTTTATTTTTGAGGCGAAACGCCTCTGGCAGAAAGAAGAAAATATATTGCACTTGGGAAATTGCGTTCCCATTATGTTAGTTTCACAAACTGCTTTTAAGGCTCTGATGTACAATTATGACGATACGTAAGACCCACAACTTATTTGTAACATCTTACATCGCGGCAATAACAAACACTTTGGCCTCTGAGATATTCCCAATA
>JJRW01S0013200.1:12626-26127 GCA_001188405.1 Loxosceles reclusa | reverse complement strand
AGGTGCTGCTCATGTATCTATTTTCGGCACTGATGAAACTGAAATAAAATGTCGTTCAAGGCACATATTCCAGTTCTTAAATTACAGTTCCCGCGAATCAACCACGTGAGAAACGCGCGTAATGGTAGAAAAGCAGAAGAAAGACACCGATTCAAGGCCACTGCAGTGCGAGGTGAAATTTCCAACACCCCGCTAAAATGCAACAATTGCAAAGAGAGAATTATGTTAGAATAAAGGGTTACCGCAAACACACCCACACGCACACACTCACTCACTCAGTGAAGCACATTCACTGTTAAGTCCTTCCTTTTAGTTACGGTTTTGACACATAATGCATAGCATGTTGCACAAAATGGTAGAACTAAAAATTTCGCTGACTGTTTCGTAGGGAGTAGGGGGGCAGACTTTAATGAGGACTTTTGATTACTTAGTCTTGTCTGCATACACTGCTGTTCAGAGTAATTGCAACACCAAGAAAGATAGATATACGTTGCAACAAAGATATATATTGGGGAAAATACATTGGCGAGAAAAAATTAAAGGGCCAACTATAAAAAGTCATGTAACTTGAATGATTTTGTAGCTAAGAACGTTGAACTTGCACGAGATCTTTCTTTTGTCATGCATGGCAAAATGCAGAATTTTCTCTTTCAAAAACATTGAAAAAAAATAAATTTAGATAAGAACATAGGAAATTGGATATAGGGTAATGTAGGGAAAAGTTGGTGTTACAACTTTATAGAAATGCAGAAAAATAATTAATGAGGTGTGTGGTCACCTCTGACCGAAATGCAAACTTTACAGCGATTTTCCATGCTTTGTATTAGATTGTCCAGGAGTACCTGCGGTAACAACGTGTATTCACGACGAATAGCACCTTGAAGCTTCTATTAATGTGCAGTGATGCAAGTCGGTGATGCATGTCCTATTTCGTACTCTTTAGGGGTACGCCTACCACCTTCTGCTCTATAGCGACGAGTAGTTCCAGAACCCCCCGTGGGCACCAAACGATCTCACTACCACCACTTAATTCGGACACTCAATTTTCCAATCACTAATGCGGCCACTACAGAATGTCGTTTGAGAATCACTTCTCTAAGCTACAATACTGTCAGGATTCAAAATAACTTTTTTTATATCCGCTGACATGCAAACCAAGTCAACGCATTTTTGCGTTAACCTAAACTGGCACAAGAGTTTTAAACGTAACATGCATTGCTTTTGTTAAAAATAACAGCCTGGTGTGAACGTGCTATTCGTACTTTCATTGCCAAAAGTTTTCTTCCAAATCCGTACAGCCGAAAAATCCATTGTACTAAGTTTCACACAAACACTATTAAAAAGAAAAAGGATAAGCATACATAATAAATACATTTCAACGTAAAAGGCGAGTGTTACACGCCCACTGAACCGCACGCAAGTGCAAACAAAGGAGGAAAGCCAATCCTACGTTCCGAAAGAAAAAAGTATTTTTTTTTTCTTCTCTCTCTTCTTCTTTCTATGTATTTTTCTATTTTCAGTATTATCACTTCAATGCCGGCCATATTTCCTTCCTGTGACACCACCTTCATGGCTTCAAGCACTCCTTGCACTGCTGCCTCCTGTAACATTTAACCGCTAGTGGTATTAAAAAAAAGAGGGAGAACCTGAGTCACCCACATTTCTTTTTTCCATTATTTTGTTTCGTTCAACAAGGTCAGACAGACTTTTTCCCCGTTTTGCTTTTGTGGACGGAAGTCATTTCGTCTACTTCTACATGCCTGTTTGTTTTCGCTTCGCGGCTCTTCGACACAGCGGGTATTCAATGTCGTCCACGCGAATGACATGTTCTCGCTGGTACGGACTGAGCCTTACTTGCAGAAGACAGCAGTTGGTTACTTTTATCGCTACCCCGCGTCCCAAACCACAGTTCCGTGTGTTGACTCGGACGACAAAATCTATATAAATTTGCAACAGAGCGTTTGTTCTTTCTGTTTTAACATTGTAATACAGTACAACATTAGGCAAGCGGGAAGTAATATTGTTTTCACACCGAAGTTTGAAACATAAAAAATTATATTTAGCCAATTAAGCAATTTCTAATGTTTTGCGCATCGAATTGTCACTTAAAAACTAACATCTCCATCCCTTTGCCTGACTCACTGTTTAAAAACAAATGTCGCCCTCTCTACCTCGTAAGTGTCAGTATTATCGATAGTTTCAGCACCGCATTGTTCTGACTCACGATGTCACACAGCTGGAACAATTAAAAGTCCGCGACCTTGGCCGTACAAGGAGTTGTGATTTACCCATAGGATGGGATCCTGCGGGCCCGCAAATTAATCAATCCAAAAAAAATGTGATCAAACAGTAAATAACCGCTCTGATTGACTCATCTTAGTAAGAAACAAAATAATTTATTAATGTAAAGTCACGTTAAGCTGCAAATAAAAAATGGATTTAACACATCAACACAATATATACGATACATAAGTAGCTAACTGAGAGAGAGAGAATAATTTTAATTTATCGTCTCACTTGCGCATACTTTTTACTAATGATACAAATAAACTACGCACAATAAGAGTGTACAAAATTAACTTAAACGAATATACATAACGGAGTCAGTCTGAGGAGAAAGAGAGATAGATATGCATACCTTTAATCATGGGGTGATAGGTCCACGAAGATGAAAGTACATAAAATATATGTTCTCTTACCCCGATCGAAGATAGAGCTTTTGTCCTTGAACACACTGCGGTTATACAACATGTCGGCCACGAAATAAAGGCACATGTTCTTCCTCGGAAGTTTTTGGCAAGTTCCGAAGCAAAGTTAGTGCATTCCCAAAATTTCATGGTAAAAAAACGCCATACAACCGGGCCACTCTGAGCTAAGCACACCCGGACACACTGAACTGCACTTATGACACACGGAACCGAAACACTTCACGTTACATATCCTGTCGGTACTCGCGCGCACTTCACGCTAATAGCAAAACTACATCTTGGAACACTTTTTCAAAACTTCCCTAGGTCCTCGTGTTTTTCTTCCTCTCCTAATTTCCCTTGGTTACTCCATCTTTCCCTTCGTATAGCAGGTGGGTGTATGTCTGCTCCCTCGCGCACGGACCCAGCGATATATATGTTATAACTTTATACTCTTAAGCAGTAAATTTCAGGTGGAAAGTTGCATTATTTGACTACGAACTCAGTAGTTCTGAATCCCGAAGTGAGAATAGGTTCCCTGACGCTGGGCTAAAGTTTATTGCCTTCCACGGAAAATTCTTATAAAGCAAAATTCGGATCGTATAATGGTGTTTGTGACTTTTCACCACTGTAAGTATGGCGCGTTAAGTAAGGCGCGTGGTTGCGCCAGATCTTCGAGGCCTCCGTCACGCTACCTTTCAACAAGACAATAAATGACCACGTGTTGCTCATGCTGTCCTGACCTTCCTCGATACGGAGGGCGTTTAACTGTTGCCCTGGCCAGCACGTTCTTCAGATCTCTCACCAGTTGAAGACTGGTCCATGGTTGCCACGACTGTCACGCTACATCTTGTCAGCCACTAGGATTGAAGAACTCTGCCATTGAATTGAAGCTGCATGGAATTCTGCACCCGTTTCTGCCATCTAAACTCTGTCCGACTCTACGGCCAGCAGGATTGGAGCTGTTATTGCTGTCAGGGGTGGCTGTTCCAGGTACTGATTTCTTCATGAGCTGTACCTCAACATTACATGCAAATTTAATCACGTCTTCCTCCCATCATACATCATATTGTAATGTATACATTAACTATTATTCTGCTATTTGCTTTCCTTCTGGGCGTAGCATTTTTAATGGCCAGCAGTGTATATTTTTAATATTTATTGTGTTAGTGCGTTTTCCATACTAGTCACCTTGCACTTAAATGATTAGCCACCAGAAACTCTTTCCTACTTTAAGGAACATAACAACTCTGGTGAAAAGTGTTTCTCCAACATTTCTTTGTTGATGTTAAACTTACACAACAAATATTTTACTAAACTAACGTCAGTGGCGTAAATCCGTGTTACAGGCTCCGCCACTAAAACATAACGTTTCTTTTCACTGAACAAACGTATGAAAGTTGCTACTACAATCTCTTCTTGGCAAGACCCCCTATCCACGCAGCTACCAGGTTGTGGGGCATGGTTCAGCTCCCGCAGATTGCACAAAAGCGTATAAATTGTTCTAGATATTTATTATTATAGAAATTATCATAATAACTGAATGGCATAATTCGTTTTTGCCACGAATAGCATGCGGTGAATCTCACATCATCTCCCAAGAAGTCGAGAGGCGAGGGCACAAGTCTAAGTAAAAGAAAGGAATAAGAGTAATTGAAGGGCGTACCAGAAGTACACAGTTGTAGAAAAGGATAAGAAAATTTTTTATTTGGACCGAATAGATACTCTCAAAAATGCGTAAAGGAGGCCAAAATCTTTTGTATTGGTAAAATGACCGATAGAAATGGAGGATTTCGGTGGTAAGCCAGCGACGTTGTGGAAAGATGATAGGAGAGAGAAATGAGCATGAAAGGAGAAGAAGGTGAATCCCCACACGCCCTAGAGACAGTACAGTGTATAAAGCACGAGCGAACTCGTGATTATTCGTTGTAACCGTCTCACAAGAGCCTTTTGACGGCAGCCCACAAGAAGGACCTGATTATGTTAGGGTTCTGCATGGACAGAACCCCTTCCAGACCGTTTACCACCGGCAGTGAAACCACGTCCCCGACATCAGGTGATACAAAACCACCGGGGGAAATGTCCCCTGTTCAACCCATCATAAGATCTTTAGTCCTGAATCTTAAGCCACCACCTTGCACAAAATTCGGACTCTGGTTCATCATTCTCTGCGAAGAGTGAGAGGTACTGAACTTCAGTTCCTGCCGAACCCTACCAGGCACCTCAAGGCGGCATTCCGCTTACAACTGAGCCGGCTCATACTCACCGAGGGACGAGTCCCTTTCGCCTTCTTCCACGTCTGGTTCCGGGGCTTCCAGTTGTGGGAGATTTGAGTCAACGAATTTTAACAGTTCTGCTAGCTCAGGTCTCGCAGTCGGAATTTGAATTCCGATCGAAGGGATCACTCGAGTGTGGACACCCCGTGTCACCGCTGTGGTATGTGAGCATTCTAGCTCATAGTTGTTGAGAGACAACATTTACGCTGCCGCAACTGAACGCCAGAGACGTTTCGTCAGAGATGTTTCGTCTTATACAAATAAGCTGGGAACCTCCCATGTCTCAGTGGCGATATGTGTCACATAGTAATCCAGGCGCTTGTATGGCATCGCTCCCACTTCAGGGACGATTTAATGGGTAAATCGGCTGACTTTCAGGTATCGCAGCATCGTTCTCACGACGAGCCGTTTGTTGTACAAAGCGCTACTTGGAGAAACACTCCAAGTTACGGAGCACAAGCGAGTACCAGTCTTCGTTAACTTATCGGCTAACTTGTTGCTCTGGGTCCCGCAGTGCCCTCCGCACCCAGAGCAATTCGACAGGACGTCTGCTTCGTTCTGAACACACTGCCCTTCAAAAGTATCCGGGCCAACGAAGTCTAGTATTTCAGTATTTCGATAGCATATTCGACATACTGCCGAGTAGGCTCAAAATTCTCTTATTCGGCGGCAAGCCGCCCACCAGTCTCCCGTCCTGGGAGGCCACAAAACCTATCGGGGTTATACCAGCCAAGACGTACAAGGTGTCACTCGAGACCGTGGTAAAGGCTTGGCAAATACGTAGCGCATAGACCCTTTGGATGAATGCTATGATTCTGCCCGTTCGGACGTTATCTTCACTATACACCACCACCATTCGCTCTGTAACACTTTTGTACACCGTTAGAAGTGCTCCCCGCCCCCACGTTGCACGCACAAAGTATGCAAGCCGACTCACATGACTTGCTCGTCTCTTTCTTTCAAATGATACAAGTGGGGGAAGAAGCTTGGACTCATCGATCGTGACTCCCAGTACCCTGATCTCGTCGCAAGACTCAAATATTGAGCGTCCCATCTTGAAACACTGTCTAAGCCTGGTGAAGGAATTTCCCACGTGTAAAGAAAAGTTGTCGACTCCGGAATTCGAACCCGGAACGTACTCCGGAGCTTTCCCGTTTAAGCTACGCCGACGGGGTAACTGGGTAGCTTATTTTTAAAATCTTTTGTGGGTTGACATTACGCACGTACGACAACTATCGCCTGAATCTTGGGAAGGCTGAACAGAATACGATGGATCATACATACTCCATTCTAGTGTTTTTTTCAGGGCCTCATTTGCTCTCTCTAGAGACTAGGATTTGATCATGTGGCCAATAAGTGTGGATGAAGTCTTGATAAAAACTGAGATTCTTCGAGAAAAGAGAAGAGAGAGATATATATAGTTCAACAAACAACTATAATTAAGAAAGGGCTGCTATAAATTGTCTGTGAGGGTTCTAACACGGTTAGAAATTATGTTGATAGGGATGTAAACGTGGAAACTGGACCTTGTGCTTTCTCGATGTAGTCGGATAGGAAAGTATTTTTTAAGCACGATAATTTGAACAATTAGGTGAAGAGTGTATGTGTATTTAAGAAAGGTTTTCGATAATAGTTCTTGAGGGTAACGTGAGATCATTAAGCTGAGTATCGTGCTTCGTTAGCGTCTGCATTCCTCCACGGATCCTTTAAGCTGCATTGCAGAGATGTCTCCAAGAACTTCAAACGGGGTAAGTAGAATTATGGTTGTTATTTTCTCCTTATTTTTTCGGACCATTTTTTTTTAACAAATTGAGCAGATTCTTAAAAATGTTAAGAAAGTGTAGTAGCCGCTTCATATTTTTCCATCTCTCTCTCTCTCCCTTTTCGGTTGCTTTCTCTCTCTCTCTCTCTCTCTCTCTCTGAGCGGTGTTGGGTTGGGATAAATCATGGATATCTGTAATGATTTTTAAATATTGGTGTATGGAATTGAGAGTATTTCGTTTCAATAAATTCCCATTTTAAGCAATAAATATTTCAGGTTCATTTGAACAAATTCTGAGTTAGTCTGTTTTTAAATTTCTTAACGTCTAACGGTAGTACCTCTCGATTACAGAACGCGCGTCCTCCGGCGAGTCTGTGTACCCCATGACAACATGATGATGGATTAAACTTCCACGGAGTACAAAAATTTTCTTAATAAAATCTTCAGAGAATGAAATCCTCCTCGCACTTTTAATCATAATCTTCACTAATTTTCCTTACATTTACAATGGTGGAAAACGTATAAAGCCGCATAAATAGTCCCCCAATGTGGAGAGCTTTTGCGGTGGCTGGATATACGAATTTTATGACATTTGCAGACGAAGCTTTACATATGACATTTTTTAAAATATGCCACATATCATATAACTTACGGTAAAAGTTTCAAAATCATTGGAAACGAACTTGGCCAAAATTATAAAGTCGAAACTGATGACGTACCGTACGTACATGCAACGGAGTTCGAAAAATACAACCTTTCTCGCAGATGGCGCATTCAGTAAAATGTCAAGGAGAAATCATTTAGCCGAAGCTGATCGACGACGGATTTTAGGTTTTAGAGAAGGTGGCCTGAATGCTGCTGATATTTCAAGAAAATAGGAAGGTCCAGGGTGAGTGAACACTTATCTCAGTAATCCGGAAGACTATGGCAGGAAGCAGCGTACTGGAAGACAAAAAAAAAGTCGTTAAAGCATGACAGACGAACTTGGGAACGCGCTTGTTGCAGTAAGATGTCTACTAAGAAAATGAAAACGGAATTGCAATTGTCATGCAGCAGCCGAACAGTAAGAAATATTATTAAATGAAATTTCGAATATTTTATTTAAAAAATTCAAAGGAAACCATCTGCTTTCGATGCAGCGCAAAAGTGTTGTTTAGCGTTTTCTAAGAAGCACTGGAAGGAAAGCGTGAATAGGAGGGATGTGGTCTTTTCTAACGGAAAAAAGGTTCAGTATGGATGGACCAGACGATTGCCGACATTTTTTGGTGCGACTAACGGTATGAATCCCACAAGTTTTAGAAACGCCAATTTCGAAGTGGATCCGTTATGTTTTGGGCCGCTTTTGCAGCGGGCGGTACAATTTCAATTGTATCAATGCAAAGTCATGTGAATGCACTTGGAGACAATTTATTGCCCGTTGCTCCGCTTATAACATCAAGTAACTGGACATTTCAATAGGACAATGCAGTCCATAGTTCGCCTTCCACTAAATCATGGATGAAAGCTAATGGAGTTAAATGCCTTCAATGGCCATCTCGTAGCCCAGATCTCAGTCTAACAGAAATTACTCAGGGCATCTTATTCCTAGATGCTCACATAAATGGGCGACAGTTCTTGCAAGTGGGACTTGACAAAGGCAATTAAGATGCAAACATTTACGAGCTCTGTCTGGATCAATGAATGAGATACTAATAACTGTAATCGTAAAAAGAAAAAGGGATCCCACATTCATTATTGAAGATTGTGGGGTCCCTTTCATGCAAAAGAATTAGGTAATAGGCTACTCAGATATTCATCGGCGTATCTCAATTGGGAAAGCAGTCATTCTGGAGCTGAACATCCAGGCTCGAGTCCTGGCGTCGGCAGAAAGGGCGTTGCAATTGACGCTCGAACTCATGGCCCCACACTTGGCAGTTGAGGTCCACACTTGAGGTCATCTCTCTCAACGTCGGAGAAGATGTGAAGTTCCCCACAAAAGACATAATAGGCTGCCTAGATACTCGTCGGCGTAGCTTAATTGGGAAAATGGTCACTTCGGAGCTGAACGATACAATCGGCAAGTAGGGCGTCTGTTACAAGAAATAATTTCATCGACTTCATAATTTTTCCAACTTTTGCTCCGTAGAAACTTGTTTTATGACACATAATCTAATGTGTACTCCATTAATGGATAAATATTATTTTCCTTCTGATTTGTTATGTCATACTGTATGACCGTCTTATATAAAATGCACAGACGTATAATTAATTATTACTTCAGCTTCATCTCTCTTCTGAGCGACATTAGACTTTTTTCCAGCACTATACAATCATTTTCTATAATGAAAATCATTTTTTATAATAAAATCCTCGAACATTTTGGGTAAAAGCGCATTACTGCAACATCCGTTGATAGTCGTCTGGAACTGAAGGAAACTTGGCGCAAAGAAAAAAATTAAACAATTGTGATTCATCAGACTTGGCAAGATATTGCCCGTTTTGTGACAAAAGAAAAGTCATCTTATTTTCTTTTACCGGTGCACTTAACAATTACGCAACTGTACTAGTGAGGATTCCAAAGTTGTTGTTTTTTCCAACGTTGCATCGTCCCCACACTCATAACAAGTTACCATCAGATTTACTTAATACACTTTTACACTTTCTTGTACTTGTGTTAGTTGGCATTTTCTTTAACACTGCTGTTCTTGCTAATGACTTATTTTTTGGTTCCATCTGTGAAGTTGAGAGAGGAGGGGGTCACCTGACTAAGTTCCAATACAGAATAAATGAAAAGAAAGAATAACAGGATATATATATATATAGATAGATTGGCACAGTCGCCTTCACATCCACCCTCTGTTGACCTTCAAACTGATGACCTCCAACCGTGAATGGGTGCCTTGCTTCTGCAAAGAAAACTTGCCCTTTTGTCGATGCCGGGATTCGAACCTAAGGTTCTACCATCTCCGGAGTTGACCGCTTTACCGGTTAAGGTACACCGACAGGTTTCTGGCAGCTTATTATCGATGTCTTTTGCCAGGAGAACCTCACATGCTCCTTCATGTTGAGAGTCAAGTCAGCGTGTGTGTGTGTGTGTGTGTACCGCCCTGACCTCGAACGGTTGAGTCCTTGGCCACTAGTGTCATTTCATAAGTTCGGGTGTCATTGTAAAGAAACTGCACTTTTTGTTGACGCCGGGATCCCACCTTACGGATCTGTCATCTCCGGAGTAACCGCTATACCGATTAAGCTACGCCGACGGTATTTGAGAAGCTTATTTTCGAAGTTATTTGTGGGGGGGACCTTACATCATCCACCATGTTGAGAGAGATAAATTAGGACAGCGACTTAACCTCGAGTGGTGGACCTAACGGTTGGGTTCTCGGCCATTATTGTGACTCCTTGTTCAGGCGCCATTGTGAAGAAAAGTTGCCTTATGTTGACTCCGGCAGTCGAACCTCCAGTTCTGTCGTCTCCTGAGTTAACCGCTTTACCAGTTAAGCTACGGCGACAAGTATCTGGGTAGCTTATTATCGAGATGCGGAGAGAACCTTAGATTTCTTAATACTTTCTTTGAGAAGTGAGTCTCATTTATGCTTAAAACACTGTATTGTAACGCCCTTTGCCAGCCCCCACGACTCGAACCTAGATCGTTCAGCTCAGGTGTGATGCTTTCCTAATTAAGTTACGCCGACGGGTATCTGGTCAACTTATTATCTAAGTCTTTTGTGGAGGGTACCTCACAATATCCGTAGTCTTGATCCATACTCCACTATATTGAAGAGTTGAAAACATTTCTTTAAATAGCATTGTAAGACAAATGTGTGGAGTTAAAATTTTAATTTCACATGAATCCGTACCCTTTCATGCTGCTAAACTAGGAGCATTATAAAGAGCGCAATATGTTAATGCTCCACAAGAGCCTTGAGGAAAACGTGACAATGAGTGAAAAAGTAGGATTGCCCAGCGAATAAAGGGGATAAATATTACGTTCATGCATATTACCAGAAGAACTGAGTTTACCTAAATAAAGAGTTAGTCTCCCACTCATCTAACTATATAGAGGACAGAAATAAAGTAACGTAATGTTACCGTTAAAAGAGCTAACTTCTCTTCTCCAGGAAGTTATATATAATTTTGCGTTGAAAACTCGAACACAGGAACTCTGTCATCAGTAAGAGAAATTTCCGCCTTCCGCCTTGCAACATGCACTTTCGTTTTCGCGAAATTAATAACGGCCGAAAGAGAATTCCCAGCTGTTCCGAATACGAACTTTCTTTCCTTTCTCTAACCCTTAAAAAGTCTCTTTAATAAGCCAGTAAAATTAAACAATACTTCAGAGTCCCCCCACAATAGACATAGGTGATAAGCTGCCGAGGTACTCGTCGGCAGGGCTCATTTTGTAGAGCGGCCTCTCCGGAGTTAACAGATCCAGATTCGAGTCCCGGCGTTGACAAAGGGTGTTGTTACATACTATAATAAGTTTACTTATTTTGTTTGGAATATAGTACACATGAGAAAGTTTGACATATCATAAGGAACAACTATCACAAGAAGTGTAATATTTAGGTGATCATGTTAAAAGAATTCACGTAGGCTTGAAGGAAAAAATTGTAAACGGAGAAAATAATTTTTCTTTACACCGTGTGGTTTGTAATGGTTCGTTTCCCAATGCCGGCATGTCTATTTGTGACAACGTGTGGAAATGCAACTATTTGAATTCTGGAGAGAGAAAACTGCTCTTGTGCTAAAGAGTTAAACCAAAGATATTAATGATAAGCTTTCATCTTTCGCAAAGTGGTACGAAGTTCATCTTTTTCAGAGTAATTCTGAGAAGGAATTGCTAAAAAAAGAGCGTCATTAGCTAGACGGTCTACTTGTTCATTGTTCCAGAAATGCTCCATTGTCCAGGTATCGCAACACGGCGAACCGGCGACGCAGATAGATTACAAGACAATGCGATATCGTTAATTGTTGCAACAGTGCTGTTTTGCAGCCATGTATATTAGGGTGACTCTGAAGAAGTTGTAAGGCGCACTTGGAATTTACACATACATTTGTTGATCCTGGTCGAGAATGCTGAATGAAAGTGATTGTCTGCAGAGTTGGTTAGTTGGTTATTTAAAATTCAATGGCACAAGGACCCGTAAAGGCCTTGCTGTGCTAAACACAAGGCAATTCCGAGAGTCTGAGGCACCTCAGGGATCCGTACGTCACGTGCCGTACTGATGAAAAAGGTGAAAACCTGAGTGGCTGCGTAGCATCTGAAGGAATTGCGGGAGCGTAAGTGAAATTTAGTAAAATTTTTTTAAAAAGAAATATGTTGTTTCTTAATTAGGCAGAACGAACCATCAATAGAAAATTGAAGCGAGAAATTTTCAATAGATTCTATGGGACGGATGTAATGAGATGAGAGAAATTCGTTACACGTGTTGGGGAATTTAATATACGATTTTAATTCCCACAATATTAGTGGTATTTTGCAAGCCAAGGCTGATCAACGCGAACAAAGCAGATAAAAACTTCAGACAGAGAGACGCCTAGAAGAAGTCGTTTCTAGACACACTGGTTCCGGCTTCGAAAGGATTAGCGGTTGGACAATACATGACAGCAAGCCGCTGGAAGATTCTAGAACATTGGAGGAAGCCATGAAAAGGACTCACGTCACTTAAAACAACAATGCACAAGCCACTTCGGATACGGTAGCACACTGCTCTGCGTTAATCAATTCTGATGCCTGTCTGAGTGAATTTACTGAGACTTGTCTCGAAACTATTGTAAGCTGTATTAAGTGATAAAAAAAAGGTTAATTCGTTTATGCAACGTAATGAATAAGTAGTGAATTAAGTGAGTGGATGTAGTGAGATAAATTTATCTGTTGAGTGATGTCTACATACATAACCTCCTTTATCACCACATCCCCACACGTGTAACAAGCTGTGATGAAACTCCGGGAAGTTTCGTATGTATGACAGGCAGGTTGTATATCGAAAGAGGTCGGTAATGTGGTAGTGGGTGGTATGTATTGCTAACACATTTTTGAAAGATTTAGAAAAATGTGAAAACTGAGGAATTTGTAGCAGATTGCTGAAAACGTTCGTGAATGTGGTAAGACGATTAACTGATTTTCATCGTGTTAAGAAGTGAGTTACTTCAAGTAAGAGACAAAATTTTAGAATTGAGATGCTTACTCTCATAGCAGAACAGGATGTGAATTTCAGTATTACCAGAGTAAAGCGAAGAGCTGCGGATTACATGCGTTCACGCCGTGCTTTCTAAAGCTGAGGAAATCTTGGGAACATAAAACTTCTATAAAGCATTTTAGAGAAAGAATGGCAGCCTTGTAGAAATGCAGAAGTTGATGAAAGGATGCATGTTCTGTTTCGTGGAAAGACAAAACACGGCATATTTAAACACCGTTATTTTTGACTGCATGTTTCGGATATATGACGTCTCCATGAGAGTGGTGGGCCCCAGTGGGCGGCGCCAATATGCCAAGTCGCTCTTTATCGACACGGAGATTAGAAGAATGATCGGTGAGTTTCGGAATGGACACTCCACAAATTCAGCTATGCCGATGATTGCAGGGGAAGCTTATTAACTATATACAAATAGAAAATAATAGGTCAACAACAGGAAAAATCCCACTTTGGCTGACCACGTCAAAAATCCGTAAAACTGCGGAGACCCTGTCCCGCGTTATGCATAAATTAGGGAACAGAGTTCCCTCGTCAAACAAACAAACAAAAATTAACAAATAAAGGAACCAATAATAACATGGACCAACTATATACAAA
>JJRW01S0013183.1:18242-29863 GCA_001188405.1 Loxosceles reclusa | reverse complement strand
TTTTCCTCAGTTGTTTCCCAATAATAATTTGCGTCGAATTCATTAAGATTAAACAATTTTCTCGCCAAAAGTTGGGCGAGGGATAGTACTTCCGCCCATGGTTTAAAAGTCCTTGGTAAGTGGCCGGAGGAAGATTGTATCAGATGTGGACGCAATTTCTGTAGATTACGAGGAGGAGGTGGCTTTTAAGCTCCGAGTTGGCATTCCATGATACACCAAATGTGCGTAATAGGTTTAAAATCTGGCGTGTTCGGGCGCAGAACTTCAACTGGAATTCCTCATCATTCACCACATATCACTGAAGCCCAATTTTGGCTTTATGATATTCGGCATTTTATCCTGCTGGAAGATATATGTTTCGGTGGAGAACAAAGAAGCCATGAATGGGTATAACTTGTCTCCAAAGATATTGACATAGTTCATAGCTTCCGTGGTATGTTCTGCAACAACCATTGATTTCAAGCTCTTGTCCATAAAGTCCAAGAAACAAGTGCAAAAAACAAACGCAGCATTTGTTGCGATTCCGAGATTTGAAACCTCTATAGGATCACTTTTTAACAGCAAAAGATATTCTCTCACACTCTGCTACCTTATGTGAAACAGTAGGATAAACAATCTTTTTGAATTTCGAGAAAACATGAAACATAAGTGCATCGTAGGTAATAAATTTCCTAAAAATGGCACATGGAACAGATTACAAACGCAGTGAGAAGGAAGATGAAAATTTGGTTAGCAAGAAAAATGAGAAATGTCTTCCACGGAATGTCCTGTATCGCTTCAGGATATTAAGGAAGTCCTAGTCCTTTATGTAGAGCATTCAGGAATGAGCTTTATTTTAAAGAGATTGTCGTTGTTTTATACTAATGAAACAGTTGCTAATTTTTGGGACGGATTTAAATCGTATATTTGGAAATATTGCAGCTATACAATGGTCATACTTTATTTTTATTTTGTTGTATTTAAACATAATATATAAATATTTCATTTTATTCATGCAATAAAATAGTCGTCATCCCCTTGTATGCCGCTCCTGTGGAATAGTAGCTCCGTTATCCAACTACAATCCACAAGAATTCGGGTTCGAATCCGTTAAGGTATGGATGTTGTGTTTTGCTCTTTCAAAGCTGATTTCAGCGAAAGTGTCCTGTGCGCCCTCGACGAGCAAGGACACTCCTTTCATACACCCTGCTTCATAGACTGGCACCTCTCTGGGATAGCACCGCCCCAGTATTATAGAGCACAGCCTTCCCATTACTGAATCGTCAGTAAAAGAAAAAATGTCGTGTTTTCTAATGGACGACATCAGAACTATCGTAAGCCAGTTTTTTTTCCCTTCTTTTTCGTTAATAAAGAAATCGACTTATTTTGAACTTCAGAGTCAACAATCATACTTGGTTTTTCTCCTAAACTGCGAATTTACTTCCGCAGCTATTTACTATATTGCTTGCAAGACTTCGGACGAGAAGATGCATTACGCAATATTTCCCCCAGTAGCAGTTTCCGTCGCTCAACTTGGTTGTTACGTCACTTTTCTTTTTTCTACTGAAGACAGGAACTAAATTTCCCTCCGTCTTCCGATGAAGAGCTCAGGCAGAACGACTGCGTTGCAAACAACGAGAGATCTAACAATTCATTTCCAAGTATTACCTCGTGTCCTTCGGCTCTTATACTAGAATCGAGACCTTGGCAGCTAATGATACCATTGATACGTTCCATTAGAATATTTCGCTTCCAGCGGCACTAGAGGTTTCCACTGAGGGCAAAAATAGAACGCGTGTCATATTTTGTAGTTGAATTTCTAGCTAATTTCTTTGTCTTAGAGGTTTCGTCTGTTGAATTCAGAAATGTTTGTGCTTTTTTGATTCCCCCTACCCCTCCTCTCAGGGGCTCATCTTTTGGTGACTACGGGGAGTGACGTCAAGTCCCCAAGTTGCCCGAACCATATAGTGTCTCGTAATCACCTTGTGTTTAACACAGTATGGCCATTTACAGGCTCTTTTGCCATTAAACTTCAAATAACAAACCAACCATCCGTCCCTACCATTTGGTAGTAGCTTTTTAACCCGAAGCTCGTCTATTAGTGCACTCACGATCACGGGTTGGTGCAGTAGGGGGTGGGCTGTGCCTTCCCACGGGTACACGTAAAATATCTTGCTTCCTTTCGTGATTGGTTGTTTTAATCTCGACCATGTTTGTTATAGGTTTGGCACATAATTACTTCTTTGGGTTTTGTGCCATTAAACTTTTCCAATAACTACCAACCCCCCTCTCCGATCAGGCATGATTTCCAGAGTTCTTTGCTGCCCAGCTGTCTTTCGTTCAGAAAAGTTGTATAAAACTCTTGTAACCATTTGCACAATATATACACTGAAGTGACAAAAGTCATGGGAGAGCAATATGCAAATATACAGATGGCAGTAGCATCGCGTAGAACAGGTATAAATGCGCAGTGCTTTCGCAGGGCTTTCATTTGTGTTCAAGTTATTCATGTGAAGAGGTTTTGACGTGATTATGACCGCACGACGGGAATTAACAGACTTTGAACGCGGAATGTTAGTTGGAGCTAGACGCATGGGTCATGCCATTTCGGATATCGTTAGGGAATTCAACATTCCCAGGTCCACTGTGTCAAGAGTGTGCCGAGAGTATCGAATTTCAGGCATAACATTCCACCATGGACAGCGCAGTGGTCGACCGCGTGCACTTAACGACCGAGACCGGCGACGTCTGCGAAGAGTTGTAAATGCTAACAGACAAGCAACACTGCGTCAAATAACCGCAGAAATCAATATGGGACGTGTCCGGTAGGACTGTGCGGCGACATTTGTCTTCCTTGGGCTATGCCAGCAGAAGACCGACTCGAGTGCCTTTACTGACAGCACGACATCGCTTTCAGCGACTCTCGTGGGCACGTGAGCATATCGATTGGTCCCTAGATGAATGGAAAACCGTGGCCTGGTCCGATGAGTCACGATTTCAGTTGCTAAGAGCTGATGGTAGGGTTCGAGTGTGGCGCAGACCCCACGAAGCCATGGACCCAAATTGGCAACAAGGCACTGTTCAAGCTGGTGGTGGCAGCATAATGGTGTGGGCTGTTTTTACATGGCATGGACTTGGTCCTCTGGTGCGACTGAACCGAACACTGACTGGAAATGGT
Source organism: Loxosceles reclusa (assembly GCA_001188405.1). Lineage (NCBI taxonomy): Eukaryota > Metazoa > Arthropoda > Arachnida > Araneae > Sicariidae > Loxosceles > Loxosceles reclusa. The sequence continues at coordinate 26,706 of JJRW01S0013183.1, read as the reverse complement.
TATGTTCAGCTACTTGGAGATCACTTGCAGCCATTCATGGACTTCATGTACCCCAACAACGATGGGATTTTTATGGATGACGGTGCACCATGTCACCGGGCCACAACTGTTCGAGATTGGTTTGAAGAACATTCTGGACAATTCCAGCGAATGATCTGGCCACCTAGATCGCCCGACATGAATCCCATCGAGCATTTATGGGACATCATCGAGAGGTCTGTTCGTGCCCAAAATCCTGCACCATCAACACTTTCACAATTATGGACGTCTATAGAAACAGCATGGCTCAATATTCCTGCAGAAGACTTCCAACGACTTGTTGAGTCCATGCCACGTCGAGTTGCTGCACTTCGCCGGGCGAAAAAAGGACCGACACGATATTAAGAGGTATCCCATGACTTTTGTCACTTCAGTGTATAAAGACACAAATGTGCTTGTGCGCATGCACTCAGATTTTATAGTCTCCATTTGAGGAACAAACTTACTGCCCTCGAATAAGAATACAAAAACTGTCAAATAATATTGTAAGGTTATCATAAGTCTAGGTTTGAAGTCTTTGTACTGCTGTCCCGGCCGGCTTGTCAATGTGTTCTGGTTTCATAATTTGAAAACAAAATTCATAATTTCTTTAGCGCACTTAGTGCAGTTAATATTTTTCTATTAAGCGCTTTATGCGCGATTTGACTTTTTGCACTGTTTGGCGAAAGTTATATTTCTGTATAATACTGTAGTAATTTTTCTAACGGTCTACCTGCTTTCTTAAATGAGGTTCTACTAGATCGGATCGAGAATTTGTCTCCTTAGTGCGCAAAGTTCTATTGTAAAATTGCTGAGACCTGGGAGCAGCTCTATTATATTGCATTACTGCAATAAAAACGTGATGTACCAACTTTCACACTGCTGTAAGCTAGACTAGAAACTGAATTTTTTTTTTTTTTATGCACATGGCCTTGCACTGCAGTGTCAACTAAGGGCATTTTACATTCTCAGCTGTAGTGACTGAACATGCTTGACTTTCATTAAATAAAGCAGTGTATAGCGCGACGTCCTGTCTTGTAGTTTCTTGCTTTATTTCTCTGTCTCTCCTATTTTTCCGATTCCTATGGGGTCTTCCACACTCCAGTTTTTTATAGCTTCTACACGAATAGTTCAGTTTTCCATGCAAATATTTTCATTAATGTATTTTTGGCAAAAATAATTACATAATAAAAACTGAACACTTGTGTATCAGCTATACAAATAAATACAAATACAAAATGAAAGTCAGCAACCGGCAAATGCCCACCATGGCTGACCAAGTCTAAAAATCCAAATAAAATGGCGGAGACACTCTCCATCGTCTTGTATAACATTAGGTATAAATTCGGGAACGGAGTTCCCTCGTCCAAATACACACTCATACACAAATAAAGCACTAGAAATAAAGAAATTAAAATTTCATGGAATACTTACATGGAAGCAAAATACACAACGCCCATAAAATTGCGGAAACCATTTCCGTGGAAATATGGAACATTAAGAAACACAATAAGTAAATCCATTATCAAAACTGCCTTAGTACATTAATTTCAGAACAGGGTTCCGTTGTCATAAACTTACTATTAAGTATGAAATAACAAATTCTAAAGAACTAAAAAATATAAAAATTTAAACATACAAGAAAACACGTGCAATTTTTTAATAATGAAAAAATGGTACCATCGTCAATTAAACTAAACATGTTTTCTTCATAAGTGTCAGGTACATTGAAATGCTTTCTTAAATAAGAAAATTCTTTGTGGAACCACGACGGTTCAACAGCTCAAAGAAAAGCGTAGTGTGGTATCTTTTCCAATGTGAGTCCCTTGGTAATACGACACGTTTTCAGCGAGCATGTGCTATAGGAGGAAGATTTGACACAGTTGTCACACATTTGTGTAAAAACAAAAAATAGGGTTGAACGTGTAACAGCCACTGAAGCCTCCGAGCTAGTAGAAAACGTGAGGCTGGATGTACCCTTCTGACGAGACTCGAATTGGCCGAGATGAACTGTAAACAACACATGCTCGCTGAAAACGTGTCGTATTACCAAGGGACTCATATTGGAAAAGATACCACACTACGCTTTTCTTTGAGCTGTTGAACCGTCGTGGTTCCACAAAGAATTTTCTTATTTAAGAAAGCATTTCAATGTACCTGACACTTATGAAGAAAACATGTTTAGTTTAATTGACGATGGTACCATTTTTCATTATTAAAAATTGCACGTGTTTTCTTGTATGTTTAAATGTCTTTGGCTTTTCGTTTTCCCAGGTTTTGAGCAGCGAGTCATGCCAGCTCGTCAAAAAGAGCTAATCAGCTGTTCCGGTTTCTATGAAAGGAGCCACAGTATTCCAGTAAAAATGTCACATCAAAACTTGAAGGAAAGATTAAGGATCTTATCCTGAAGGGTTTTCCCATAAGAAACTCGTCTTGTTTGGTGAGTACGGGGAGTGATTCGGCGTCCCCGAGGTGCTCGAGCCATTTCGTATTTTATAATTATCTTGTTTTTGGCACAGTTATGGCCTTCACAGGTCCTTGTGCCATTAAACTTCAAGTAAACGACATAACCAACTATCCTGAAGGGTAAAGACTAATAGCTGCAAACGAGGTTCTGGAACTTTTTCAAAATCAAAACATTTGTGTGTGTACAGCAATGGAGGAAGCTTCTCTCTCTCTCTCTCTCTCACAGAATGTGTTTTTAATAAAATTTAAATACGTTGAGGATATGAAGATAGAATTAAGATAATCCAAAATTGTCGGTTAAAACAATGGGATAAAAGCTAAACTTGTTTATTAATTAATTAATACATTTGATGTAAGTAGAGATACAATTTTTAAATATGTGTAATGGTAAATTTTAAACGAGGCTGCAGACCGTGCTTAAAGTCATCTGCGAATGCCTGTCCCATTCACCGACTGGAAGCTCGTTGTTCGAGCCCGTCTACATGCTCGCTGGCAAGAGTACTGGGACACGCGGTCGTGCACGTCGTGAAGCCCATACTTGCTGACTGGCAGTGCTCTTCTCGCCGTTCTCGACTCGAGGCTATGCTACTAAGTCGGCTGCGGATTGGGCATACACGTCTCACACATGGGTTCATTTTGCATTGCGAGGAGCCACCTTCCTGCTCTCACTGCCATTCCGTTCTCACTGTTCACCTTTTGATTGATTGTCTTGTTTTTACGTTTCTTCGGCTCCAGTTCTTTTCTGGTGTTTTAGACCTTCAAACGATTTTAGCGCATTACTTTGATTTTACCGTTTTTGAAGCACTTTTTGATTTCTTCGCATTTGTATCATGAGATTTTTTTTTTTGTTTTCATCGCTTTTCTCTTTGAATAATGTGCTGGTTTCATCACTGTTCTATCTTGCTTCATTTTTACTCTTGCCACAGATTTTAATTTCATTTACGTTACACCACATATTTGCAGACGGTCACAAAATTACGAGGATCATTCACATAATTACACTTATGAACACAGGTTGGTGCAGCGTGCGCTCTGTGTGAGCTGTCTTACACTGGTCCACGTTAGACTTTTTCTTCTGCTCCTTTGTTTTAATCTGTTCCGTTATCTTGTTTTTTCTTACATTTGCCACGGAATGACTTTTTCAGGTTTTGTGACATCAAATACCAAATAACCAACCAACCCTCTTGTGCCTGTATTAGTCGTCTATGCGCTCCAAGATCGACTATGCTTGTGCTGTGTATGGTTCTGCCCGCCCGTCTCGTTTACAGGTGCTTCTTCCGGTTGCACACCAACCGCACCGCTTGTGCACTGGTGCTTTCTGGACATCTCCTGTGCAGAGTTTATACGTCGTGGCACATGAACCTTCATTCGAGCTCCGTCGTGAGAATGAGCTTGCGATATCTCCCTGAGCTGCAGTCTCAACGTGCACATCCTTTATGGCGCCGAGTGTTTGCACCTACCCTTGTGCATTTTTTTTGCACGGCCGTCTTTCGTTCCTACTTTTAGCATTCGGATGCGTTCGGTACTGAATGAGCTCTGTTTGAGTTTTCCTGACATTGCACAGAGTGCTGTGGTTTCTATCCCCTCCTCGCAGGGGCTGACCTTTTGGTGGGTACGGGGAGTGATTTGGCGTCCCCGAGGTACCCGAGCCATATTGCGTTCCGCAGTTACCTTGCGTTTGGCACAGCATGGCCTTTGCAGGTCCTTGTGACATTGAACGTCAAATAACCAAACCATTCTATTGTCTCTTGGGAGAATTTTCAGCCGTCGATGTGTTTCGACCTGTGCCGTTTGCCAAATGCAGCACTGCTCACTCTCAATATGTGCAGTATTACCTTGCACATCGAGCGGCGTATTCCCAACTTGTGCTCATCCTCACTGATGGATCCAAATCTGACGGGCACGTTGGGTCTGCTTTGGTTTGCTGTACAGTTGCACTTACTGAGCGTCTTCCCCAACAGGCTTCTTGTTTACGCCGCCGAGCTTCATTCCATCTCCTTGGCGTTGGAACACATTCGTCGTTGCTCTCTGTTCAGGACTTATATATACTCCGATTCACTCAGTGTTTTGCAGGCTCTTATCTCTGCAAAATCCTACTCACCCTGTGTTATCCCAAATCCTCGTGGATTTGCGTGATTTTCGATATCCGTTTTTGCTGGATTCCGGGACGCGTTGGCATTCCTGAGAATGAGGCTGCAAACCGTGCCGCGAAGTCATCTGTGGGTCGTCTGTGAATGTCTGTCCCATCTGTTGACATGCAACCTGTCATTCGTGCCCGTCTGCATGATAGCTGGCAAGGTTTCTAGGACACAGACTGCGAACAAGCTGCATGCCGTACAGCCTGTAGTTACGGACTGTCCCTGCGCTTCTCGCCGTTCTGGACGAGAGGACGTGTTGCTCACTCGGCTTCGCACTGGTCACACACGCTTGACGCCTATCTTCCTTTTGCGTTCGGAGGAGCCACCTACATGTTCCTTCTGTTATTCAGTTTTGTCCATTCACCACGTTTCATTGACTGTCCTGTTTTTAAGTCGCTTCGTGTTCAGATTTTTAATTCTCGTGTTTTAGAACTTCGCACTATTTCATCATCATTATGGTTTTACCATTTTGAAACATTTTTTTATTTCGTGTCATCTTTATTTCGAACGGTAGCTGTTTGTTTTTCATTGATTTTTACATTTGTCATGTGCTGGTTTCATCACCTCGTTTTACGTTTTTCCTTTACCTGTCATTCGTCTGTACCTTCCGCGAGTACACGACAGTCATCTTGTGCGTTTTAAACTTGTTTTACATCTGTTTAATTTTGTCTTGCTATTTATCCTATGTTTGGCACAGAATGGCCTTTCAGGTTTTGTGCCATTAAACTTCCAATAACCAACCGAACAACCTCTGCAGCTTTTTGACCATGCAGATAATAATGCTTTACCCGTTCACCACGTCGTTTAACTGTAAGTGGCACGTTCTCGTCAAAGTATGAGCACCTGATTAATGAAACACATTTCTCGCATCGCTAATTTATAGGAACGGGTTGCCCTAACGTACCGTGGTGGTTGATACGTGGCGCTGTGTGATTGCTGCTTCTACTCTTCGTCTCGTCAGCACTGTTTCACTCTTGAGAGTTATGCAAATGACATGCTTCTCTGTCCATATTGGTTTTGTTTCCACACTTTTCTTTGTGTCTTACGCCGGCGTTTTCCGTGCCACCAGGTACCATTTCAGCACCATTCATGGTTTTTCACTGCTCCGATCACTTTGTAACGCATAAAGTTGCGCTGCAATTTGTAATTTTTGTAATTTTCTAAATTTTGTGTCGCTGTGTAACCGTAATCGTGAGACTTCGTTATTCTTTCTTCCCCTCACTCTCGAGCGCCTACTTTCATATACCGGTATATCGAATGTCATTCGATTTCGTTGAACGGTACTCCCGCTAGGGACTCTTATATCGGCAAAGGTATTTTATGACCTCCCTGTAATCTACCGACACCAGATTATAGCTGTGAGCTGCCCCGTAGACTGAAAACTTTTTACACACATTCCTTTTCATAACACAATAGCCACTCGAGTGGCGCAATGGTACCGGTGACGGTCTACTATGGCCGGGTTCGAGTCCCGCTCGGGTGTGTATATGTCTGTCTTCACCTTGTTCATGTTCATTTCGTGTCTGGCTAAGCACGATCTTAATAGGTCCTTGAGCCATGAAAAAACCGAAGCACCATAACACTGTAGGATATGCACCTCAGACATATACTTCTGCTCGTTTTCCACATGTATGTTTTATCCTGTATATATGTTAACCTGTATGTTTTATCCGAGTTCATTATTTTACAGTTTGGTCTCAATCTGCTTCTGAATTTCACATTTACCTTGTGCTTGGCACAGTATGACCTTTTCTGGTCTTGTGTCACAAAGAAACCAATCTCAACCACAGTATAATTTACAATGAAACTTTTGGATATTATGTCAATCAAAATAATAATCATTATGCTGATGGTTTGGGTTCTAGGTGTGTGTGGACGGTTAAGGTGGTGGCTGGCTCACCGAGGGCGTTGTTGAGGCTTGGTACCTACTATGATTCCAATGATTTTAGAAACCACGTCCCCGACAACGGCCGCAGCAAAACCACCAGGGGGAAATCTCCCATTCGACTTATCTTAGGCTGTTTGGTTCCAGTTCTCGAGCCTCCACTTTTCTCGAGTATCCTCTCTGTGGAGAGGGAGAGGGTTCTGACCGCAGTCTGTTCCTGTCGCTCTTCAGTTATAGTAACATGGAGTCTATTCTGGGCAGCGTACGTGTATTTAGTTTTAAATTGGAGCACTTTTAACTTGCAGGAACCTCCCACTAACACTTCTGTCAGTAAAAGAGGACATTTCTAGTCAAGGGCCGAGTGCTCGACGTTCATGTTCTTGTCCATCCCTTCGCCTCTCGTTCGACGTAAGGAGTAACAAAGCTGCTGATTTCCACAATCAGAGCCACTGTGCGGCCCCGTGCACTTCCAAAAGCCCTTTTTACTCGGTTCTACAAGAAGCGTTTTTTCATCCTTGAGCATACGGCGAAGCATACAACTCTATTCTGTTTTGTAGTGATCATGTTTTACCAGACGTGTGATGGTATTGTGCTTCTTTATAGCCCACACAACATTCTGTGTGCTGGTTATTTTTGCAGCACCAAGCCGCTGTCGTCCGCATCTGTGTAAGTTGCAAATTTATACTGCATGTACTACTTTATCTATCGCTAGATGAAGGGTTAGAGTTTTGATTTAGATTTTAGTGTTTAGATTACGTCATTTGATCGAGTAGCTTCCTATCCTGCACTATTTTTCCTATTTGAAGATTTTAACAGCATAATCACTTTCGAGGGTGTCCCGCCGATAACAGTAAGGTTCGCGTCCGCCTTTACACGAAAAACTCGACCAGACCCAGTTGTTTTCCGAAAGACTCATCATTTGACTATTACTTGGAGTGGCATAACTTCCCCGAAGTGCTCGGATTCACGACAGTCATCTTGTTCCGTTTGTGCTTGCTGGTTTTGCATACCCTTAGATACGTTTGGCATAGAATGGTCTTTCTGGTTCTGTGTCATTAAACCTCCAATAACCAACCAAACAACTCCGAGGTGCCACCCTTCAGGTACTCATCTTTAACGTGAGTTTGGGGTGGTGTGATATGGGGCATCTCAGAGGTACCCGAGCTATTTAGTGTTTTGTACTTATATTGTGTTTGAACACAGTATGGCTTTTACAGGCCGTTAAGACAAAAAGTTTTTATTAACCAATCAACCATCCGCGAGGTGCCAAGAATCCATTTTTTTAGTGTTTCATTTACATTCTTCACACAACCATGACCTTTACAGATTCTTGTGATTCTGCCATACGGCACATTCCCCACTTCAGAAGATTGGCGAGTAATAGAGAGTGACATGGTGTCTTCATGCCATTTAGTGCTAAGTTTCAGACATCGCGGTTGGCACAACATAACTTTTATAAGTTCTTGTGCTACTGAATTTTCAGCAACTAAACCACTTCTCGCCTTCTGTGGCCTTTTTACAAAACCCTGGGAACTTAATTTGAACAGTTTACAATGAAAAATAGAAAGTTATTCACGAATGAAATTTACGTGGAATATTTCTTGTTTAGTTTTATGATTGTCTTTAGACATGGAGAAATGCAGCTTGATAAGTAGTAATGATAATGTGTATCTTGCGTATATTTCCCTTCACGTTAATCATTAGTATAACTCGTACATCTCTCTTTCTCACACATATCAAGAGGGCGCCTCATGATATCCAGCCGAGAGTGCCCAATTGACTTAAGACGACTCTGTTTTACTGTTTTCCACCTCCTTCCAGACAGACGCCAGCGGCACAAACTGTTTTGAGGTATACCGACGTCCTTGATTTCTTCTAAATGGAAAATACTGATGAAGCACGTAAGTTTTCTATTTAGCACTTTTGAAATCTTCCTTATGCTTACCTGCCTCAGGAC
>JJRW01S0013169.1:26824-36868 GCA_001188405.1 Loxosceles reclusa | reverse complement strand
GACTAACTTGTCGATTTAATATATTTTGTGCTAATTGGCACTAATAATGATATCAAAATTATAAGTTTTGATGATACAATTAGAGTACTATTTCAAGTGAAATTTTACAGCAACATTTCACACACACGCACAAAGAATTGTAAGCACCAAAAAAGCTTATCGAATTTTAAATTTTTACGTCAAGAATTTTTAATCCTAAAAAAATGGCCAATGTGTGGCTTAAATTTTAGATAGAAAAAGTTTAAAGACTTATCTTAGATTTTTAAGGTCAGAGATGGAGTCACATCAAAAGAGCTCATCGGAAGTTCTTCGGAATAACAATTTAATTCAGAGCAGATTCAAATAGCTTAAAACTTTTCTAGAGAATTATGCTCGTAACTTAGAGATTTCTTTCCTCCTCCTTGCTTCCGGGCTTGAATTTCGCCCTTATAAATGGTTTACTTCTTTTACCTGTTTGGGTTTTCAGGCGCGTCACGTCGTGACGTAAGCTAACTGCTTTTCTTCTTCTCCGTGTCGGAGCATGCAATCTCGGTTAATCGTTATGTTAATTGTTAGGTTAGTTTTTAAGTTTTCATTACAATGTATAACATTAAGTTAAATTGATTATTGTCATTATTATCATTAGAGCGTCACAGATAAAAGTAGAAATTCGATTGCCCGTAGTATACTTCTCTTAAGGAGACCAACTAGCGGTTTAAAAAGGAAAAAAAAGGTAATTCACCCAAAATAATGTAAAGGCACAGAAGAAAAAGGTAAACGTCTGCTTTCTTTAAAAAATATGTCTCAAAAACTGAGTACCGTTTTATTCTTCTAAAGGGTAAGGGGATATCCATTGCGAGATCTGAGGCATGTCTCCTTCCAAAATGTTACAAACCCCATTTATATTTCTATACAACGAATTGCCAAATTCGGCATATGACACACAATGGTAAACCATGTTATCTGTGAATCCATATCCATTGACGCCACCCTTTGGTGTAAGATGGCGCTATTTGGCCGCCCCTTCAATTCGATAAATTTTCGCAATTACGTGAAATGGAATCGGAGAATGGACTTGTGTCTGCCGTTGACAATCGTAACTCTGGCACATCTGAGAAGAGTACAAGAGCCGGATAATGAGGCTGCACTGTGGTTTGCGGTAGAAACCAGCCCACGAATTACACGCAAAGAGGATAATCTCTTAGATTGCAGTACTTAGACAGTACAGATTCAAGTGCTGTTACTACAATGTTCTCAAAACAATGGCGTTGTTCATATCGAAGCGATATTTCTCACATTCTAGCGCTAAATTGTTCATTTCCACAGCAGACATATACTCATAGATAAAAAGTTTGGTTTTGGTGTCCTTAACCTTCCATGAAGATTTACCCTGGATTTCTGAAACAACTTGTGTATATGGACACACAGTGGCCTATTTATTATAACAATTTGGAAAATTTACACAAAGCAACTGTGACGTGAGACTCAAACCGCACTCGAATGCTAGAAATGTCAGTGGAGATTGCAGGATAAACTAAAAGAAATTGGAACGCTTAAGACGAAATGGGTAGAAAAGGCGGACTCACAGTAGGTGCGTGACGCATTGGAGCAAGCATCAGCGAAATCGTGACGTTTGTCTCATTTTACGAACAATATTAGCGAATAAGGAGAGGAAAAATAAAGTATTCAAAGCGTATCTTCAATCTAAGTTCAAACAATTGCTGAACATCCTTAAAAGCTGGTGAACAGAATGAAAGGGTTCATTTTTATGTCTTCTCTCGACAAAACAAGTAGCTTCAATGAAGCATCACTAATTACTTTCCGCACTTAACGAGAGAACGTAAATGACAATTAGCAAATTATTAGTGAAAAATGTATACTAAGGAATTGTCCTCAAAATATGTAGTTTTTACCACCTTGTTTTCAAATTAAGTATTATGTTTATTACAATAGAATGGAAGAGTGCGAAAAGTTACTTTGAGAGAAATAAAAAAAAGTAATTTCAAATAGCATTGTTTTGCCTGTGGTGATTCTGTCATATTCGTGACTAAAAGAAAGTATTTCTTGTTCGCTTTAGAAAAATTATATGCACGAATAGATTCATTACTCTGTAATTAAAACTTCAAAATAGGTAATCAGTTCTGCCTCAATAAATAACTTTATTCAAAATAACAGTAGAAAACTTTTACGCATTTTTGAAATACAAAATGTAAATTTTTTAAAACGTTAGTTTAAGAATGGAAATATATATATATATTTATACTAGTGCACATTCAAAAAGTTTTTACCTGTAAAATTTTAAAGTACAGAAAAATTTCTGCAGTCCACTGTCTTGTTTTAGATTAAAGAAAAAAATATATTGGACGCTACAAGCCGTAAAAATGCATTGCATTTTACAAGTTATCTCTGTTATGTTTCGATTGAACAGAAAAATGCTTTACGCGACAGAGAAAATGCAACCGCAGTAAGATGTCTTCGTGTCAGTATGCAAATAATTACTAATTACAAAGAAAGGCGCTGATGATCCGAAATTCAAGTTTATCACGTGATAATTCGGCGCGATAGAGTTTAGAAGGCGTCAAAAGAACACACATTTCTTTCGCCTACAGAAACGCTCCTTCTGGGCTATTTCTTTTTCTTCGAGAATAAACGTGTGGTTCAAGAGATGACTGGGCGACGTCTGAGAAGACAGTTTGGTTAAAATAAAGAGTTCACGAGGAATCTCATTGTAGAGCTACGCTGTGCTAGTTGGTCTCGTCGTCGTACCGTAGCTGAAATAAACCAAGGTGCGTTCACTGTACATAGAATTTGTAGATACTATTGAATGTAGAGATTTGTAAAAGTGTTTGATAAATCTCGCCGACCCAAGTCCCGAAGGCAACCGTCTGCCTTCTTGTCGGCAGACGGAAGATTCTAGGAAAGATGGGTTTAACACCCTGTGCAATGGCGAGTACTTGCAAAACAATCACAGTATTCGGACTCAGGTTCACCCGAGCCTAACGGAACTCTGGAACTAAACCGCAAACAGAGCTATTACTGAGATTGTTAGCCGTCATGTCTATGGGTTCGAGCTTCTCAGATGGAATACCCTTGACCGGTTCCCTCAGATAAGGTAGAGCTCTAGCCTAGTCGCGAAAGCTGGGCAGATCCCCGACTTCACCCAATTGTCGAATCATGGGACAGCCAGATGGAGGAATACCCCGGTTAGTCCATCCATTGTGTAAGAAGATCTACGCAGAATTCCCTGGCAAGTTAGAGAGTTAGCCGACCAATGAACATAGTATGCAGGCCACCCCTACCCATATCGACAGATTTTAACGAAAGTTTGTTTGGACTTATGTTGATATCACAAAAACAATAACCGTTCAACAGTTAAAATATACACGCATGATCGTGCGAACTACTCATCGGAGTCGGAAGGTATGAAACAGTGGTTACAGAATCGAACAAAAATATGGCTTCATGGGGGGTATGGTCCCCTCTTACAGATATACAGGCCTCATACCTTGATTGCATACCGGAAATAAGGCGTTTTATGAGTTCCTGTAGCAATGTTCCGGGCCTCGATGGTTTACGGAGGAAGATGCTAGTTCCAATTGCTTTCCTCAGAGAGTCCCAGACATGCTTGCTAAGGTTGAGGTCTAGAGATCTGGCTGGTCAATTTATCCGGCGAATATCTTCATTTGTCAGAGAATCCTCAACTGGATGAGCTCTATGTGGCCGCGCATTGTCGTCCATTAAAATGGAATCAGGGCCAACTGCACCCCTGAAAAGGATAAGATATAGGGATCCAAGATCTCATTCCTTTACCTCACACCAGACACAGTTCCTATTTCAAAGACATGGAGGGGTGTGCGGCCACATAGCATTATGTCTGTCCCGACCATCACACTTCCACTGCCATAATGGTCGATTTCTCGGACATTGGGGGAAGGTAGCGGGTTCTTGGTTCTCTCCATATGAAAGTATGTCGAGTATCAGTGGTTAGGCTGAACCATGACTCTTCGGTAAAGAGAACGGTCGCCCACTGATCCGTGCTCCAGTCTCCATAAGTTCTGCACAATGCTAAACGGACTTCCCTGTTTGCAGAAGTGAACGGGATGCAAACAGCAGGTCGTCTGGCAAACAGCCGTCTCCTATGAAGCCTTCTGGAAACAAAAACCCTTGAAACTTGTCTTCCCATGTGTAATGCCCACCCACAAAAGACTTCGAAATAAGCTTTCACAGACAAGCGTCGGAGTAACTTAACCGGTAAAAAGGTGACTCTGGACCTCTGGAGATGACAGATCCGTTAGTTTGAATCCCGGCGTCGACAAAAAGTAAAGTTTTTCTTTACATGTGGCCGTCTAGAAGTCAGGCGAGAGAGAGAGCTGAGAAGCTGTATCATTCCTGTTACGCTTCGCAGTAATAGACAAATAGCGATCTTCTTTGGCTGTTTTGGCTCTTGGACGACCTTGCCCAGTCTTTCACTCAATGGACCCGGTATTCTGAAACTATTTCAATAAGTTGTATACGACGCTGGGCGTTACATTGCAGTCTCTACAAATCTGGACTTGAGACCGGCCAGTTTCTAGCCTCCCCACAATTCGCCACCTCAATCCATCATCTATACGTTGGTGGTGACTCATTTCTACTGTTTGAATTTGAATTTAACCGATTGCTTCACAAACAGTGCAAGAAATTCGGCAAGGTGTGTAAGCGAGCGAAATGCGAATTTTGCCACGCGCGTTTATCAAGCCTGTTCTGCTACTATTGCCGTCAACACACACGTATTCGCTGATGTATTCAATATACCAGGTTTGCGTCTTTGTTTACATTCAGTTCCCTCCTTTTTCTGAAGTATGCGAATTCTCTTAATTTAGAACACCAGTATACACACACACACACAGACACACGCACGCACGCACACACACGCACGCACACATATATATGCGTGTGTGTAGGAAAGAGGGAAAAACGTATTGAACACGTGAAAAAGCATGTTTTAATGTAACAAATACCATGTTCGCAGCATATATGCCATGTGTCGTAAAAATCATTGCTATCCATATCTGTGGGAGTCGAAAACACAAGCATAGCAAACCATGGCATAACAAAGCATGGAGTCGAAAACACAAGCATTTATCTAATAAGATGTGCGCGTATGGTCACCTCGGATGTGCATGGTGGCTTCACCCCCCATGCGGCATTGGATAGATTAAGTGGCCAAGAAGGATTTCGTGATTTTTGATTTTTTCCCCACCCTTCGAGAAGAGCATTTGCCAAACTCAGGGCGAGAGTTGTTTAGCAACAATTCATTTGCCCAATGTGTTCTCAGCATGTTCAATCGCATTCAAATCCCGGAAGCATACCAACCACTCCATGTATTGCACCGATTCTCCTTAAAGTAATCTGATTCCCTAGGCGCGCTTCGATAAGGTCGGACGTTGTCTTTCATGAAGATTTCTGAGTTGCCAATGTCAGCAATATAACAGACGACCACGAATCTCAATTTCTTGTGCCTTTTCCGTTGAGCCATAAAGGTGGGGGATATTCTGAGTGACGTGCAGGTTTGTACGTTCACTTACGTAGCCCAGCCCACACAAGCTCATCTCTTCCGCAGAAACATGATCTTTCGCGGGCACGTGCTGAATTGTATCGTGCGTTGTATTCATATCAGTAATCGTAGATCATTCGGCTCAAGTTCAGTAGTTGTCGGAGAGCAAAATGTGGCTCCATTCAGCAGGTGCTCATGCATGATATCCTGCAGTTCAGTTCAGACGAGCCATGTCATGCCGGGAGGTTAGCGGCATACAAACAACTGGCATACAATCCAAATGCGTGAATGCGTCTACAAATTGTTTGTCTCGCTACTGTTCTCTCATCTACCATTAACGGTTTTATTTACATTGGAGTGGCATTGTGATGCCTGTTCCGACAGACTCTTAATGACAAATAACTGCCATCACTTCAGGTGATAACTCGTGGACGACCTTGGCACAGATGTCTTCTCCAATGACCACTACCAGCCTTTGTCTTTGTCCAGGTTCTAACCTTTTACAACAACGGTGCTTTTCGGCAGATTGTGTTGCTTCGGCATGCTGAAATGAGATGACGCAAGACACGGTTTCTCTCGGGACAAGCAATATCTCCAGACAATTCCGACAGAACTACACGTTTTAAGTGATGTTTGCATCGACGTCACTTTTGACATGATTGTTACTTGTTTGTATGTCACACTGTTTTTTACAGCTGCCTTGTCCTTATTCGTAGGGATTATATTTGAAAGTTCGCTCTTATTTTATTCCACTGCTTTTAATGAAATTTCTTAACATGCGGGTTTCCCTAATTTTTTTAAGAATCGTACACTACTCTAGCTTCTCAGTACTTTTCCACAGCAAATACTGAAATCTTCAGCATGTGCCAAATCATAGTGCGGCACATTTTGCCCTTCTTACTAACTGCTCGAGCCATCTTTCATATCTACTAAAGTTTCTTTTTCTTTTTCATAAATAGTATAACTTCGTCCTTTTTATGTAATGTGCCACATTAATCCGAAACGAAACCTCTGCCGGAACAAAACTCTTAACTAAAGCTATTCTGAATAAATAATGCATTTCAGTAGGTTTGAATAAAGCGTCAAGCTTATGCAGTGCATCATTTCTTTGTGGCAGTCGCAAAAGCAATTTTCTTGCTATTTGTATCTTGCAGAAAAAAATGTCAGTGAAAAGTTGGAAAGCTTAAATGGATTTTTACTAAGCCGCATACGAGTAGTCAGAAAAGAGGCCCTTGAAAAATATCTTACTTGAAAAGCTTTGATGCTATCAGTTTTATCCTATCAGCAAAATAACATCCTTTTGAGGAGCACTTACGATATAGGAAGCAATTGTGCTGTTCTCCAGATAAAAGAAAAAACTTGTATTGAATCAGATATTACCTCTTAGAACTATTATAGTAATAAGATATTCAACGAGCATTAGTCTTTGAAACATCCGTCAATACACTCACTGCCAAACAAAACAACTAATGCATTTTGAGAAGTGATGTATACAGAACTACGTGGAACTCTTTCCAAAATATGTATAAATTATTGCTACTGCTCGAGAAATAGGCAAAACACGTAAAATGCAATGTGAAAAAAGAGATATTGTTCACTACTTTCTTTGAATATTCTGTCGTATCCATTTGAAAAAACTATATTTAATCGGTCTAAAACTCACATTTATACGATCATAAATGTTTCATGAAGTTTCATTAAATGTATTATTTATTACAAAACAAGATAAGACTTATAATGTCCCCCCACAAAAGACTTCGAAAATAAGCTGCCCAGATACCTCTCGGCGTAGCTTAACCGGTAAAGCGGTCGATCTGGAGATGACAGATCCGTAAGTTTGAATCCTGGCGTAGAAAACGTTTCTTTACAAGCTTAATTTAAATTTATCCAAGATAATATTTGTAAAAATTTCCGTGCAGAGCTGGTCCTTGGAGAAAATTTTAAGTCGTTCTCCATATTCGGCCGTGTTCAGCGCTAACCGATCTCTGGTCCTTGGACAGGTCACAGGAAATTGAAATTAAACCTCATCCCAGAGAAAATGCGGCCTTTTCCTCCTTTAAAACCAGATCTGGACTACATATACTTCTCTTAAACGCCGTAATTTGATATAATACACGTTTTAAAAATGCACAAAACTGATCAAAATCAACGAGAATGTGTACAGCACATATCTGCTGACATGTGTTGACTTCTTAAAATTCCAAATATGGCTCTTAAATTATGGACCGATATATATTGAACGATGAATTACCACTGATGTTGTTATCCTGCAAAGGTGACGTAAACAATTTAATCAACGGCAATATGAAAATCCATTAAGCTTTCCTGACGAAGTTTGGCTGGGACGCCACCGCCTTTGAGAATAAGTCGCAGGTCGCAGGAAAATTCGGAGAAGACACATCGCTTTGGATTGAACTTTTGAAAACAAGCACCACTTCGCAAGCTTAAGAATATAACAGTTGAAATTAGGTTTATATTAGAGGTTCTACGAATGTAACACGTCCTCTTTCGACATTTGGATTCATATACCGCAGTTCTTCCAATTTCGGAATGAGCGTTCTTGCGGTGAGCTATAAGGACGGCTGCAGATGCAGCGTGTTAATAATGCGTGCTGTGGGCGTCACAAGCTCACAAGTCACAAAATAACTAATCTAACAACCCACTGATCAATGCAGGATTCTAATCTATGATTATAAAGTTCAAAAGAAAAATAAATTGTAACTACAACGAGACGTTACAAATTCTTTTACAGATACACTACTACTGTTTCGAATGTCGCCCCGTTGTTAGCGTAAGGAGAAAACGAGGTTCACTCAGGCAAAAATCAGTTCTATTCATTAAACAGACGAGAAAATTAAATAACTCGAACTCGATATTTCCGTTGTTTCGTGGAAAGAATGAACCGATTTAATGTACAGTTTGGCCAAAATTAATTACGACTTGAATCTAATCCCGTAGTAGGTGCTGTGTTAACAAAATAAGTAAACTAAGCTCGTTTGAATCAAAATTATCGACAAGTAAGTCTCTTCAAAAAATTATGGTTTTTTGAAAAATGTGTAACTGGAACATTTTAAGTTTGAGTGTGATTCTTATAGAACAAACCACCGCATTTTATGATGCATTACAAAATTTTGCAGTTCTGTTTCTTCAGAAAACACGATATCGTATTTTGTTACAAATATAAGAATGTTTGGGGTTATTCATTTGTTTCATTTCTTAAAAGCCTTAGAGACTAAGTGAATTACCGAAAGTCATTGGAGAGTAATATGCAAATATCCGGGTGGCAGTAGCATCACGTAAAATATGCATAAATGGGCAGTGCGTTATCAGTTATTTCAGTTGTACGGTAATGACTCCCGTGAAACGTTGTCCGACGTGATTACAGTCACACGACGAGAAATGGCTCTCTTTGAACGTGGAATACTACATGAAGTTAGACGCATGGGACATTATATTTCTGACATTGTTCGAGAATTCAGCATTCCTCGATCCACATTGTCAAGAGTTTGCTGAGAGTACCTGATTTCAGGTCTTTCCTCCCACCATGTGCAACGCACTGACCGACTGCGTGTACTTAATTATCGCAACCAGCGACTTCTGAGTGGAATAATCCGTGCTAGCAGACAAGAGGCACTGCGTCAAATAACAGCAAAAATCAATGAGTCACGTAACTAGTCACGTTCCCATGAGGTCAGTGAAGCGATATTTGGTGTTGATCGGATATGGCAGCAGAAAACCGACACGAGTGCCTTTACTAACAACACGCCATCGGCAGCTGCGCCTAACTGGGGCTCGTGAACATAGGAGTTGGACGGTAGATGACTGGCAAAACGTAGCTTGGTCAGGTAAATCACGGTTCCTGTTGTCACCTGCTAATTGTAGGACTCGGGTGTGGATCAAACCTTCCGAAGCCACGGGCCCAAGTTGCCAACAAGGAACTGTGTAAGTTTGTGGATGTTCCATGATGGTATGGCGCGCTTTTGCATTGCATGGACTGGGTCCTCTGGTCAAACTGAAACATGCAATGACTGGAAATCGTTAAGTTCAGATGCTTGGAGACAATTTGCAACCATTCATGGATTTCATGCACCCAGACAACGACGGGGATTTTCTTGATGACAATGCACCATGCCAAAGGTTCAGAGTCGTTCGCGATTGGTTTGACGAACATTTTGGAGAATTCCATCTAATGATGTGGCCACTTAAATCGAATATATATGGGATATGATAAAAAGGTCCGTCCATGCAAAACATCTTGCTCCCGCAACACGCCCGCAGTTATGGACGACTATACATGCATCATGGATAAATATTTCGGCCTGGAACTTCCGACGACTACTTGACTGAATTCCACGTCGAGTTGCTGCACTTCGCCGGTCTGAAGGAGGTTTGCCACGAATTTGGAGGGTATCCTATGACGTTTCTTCTTTCGTTTGGCATATTGTATCTGCCAGGGAGGTTGTTGCAGTGAGAGAGCGACTTGAAAATTTTGTAGCAGGTTTTTCATTGCTATAGGCATTGCAGTGCGT
>JJRW01S0013089.1:10252-24277 GCA_001188405.1 Loxosceles reclusa | reverse complement strand
AACGCGCACAGCTCGATCGCATAAATGCGCACGCTGATCGTGCATAAATAGTGAGACAAAATGACTCAAGGTCTTATATGGCGCCGTTCATGCTCAGTGATGCTGAATGTTTTTCTAGCCCTTCCCGGGTTCGAACCGCTGTTTTTTAGTTGATATCCGAATGTGCTAACCACTACACGTTAAATGAATCAATAGTCTCCAAAAAGATGCATATCTATGTCCCACGGTTTTCAAGGCAAATGCGAAAGAAATGGTATTATGTCAGATCCAATGCACAGAAAAGGAGCTTAATTAGAAATAAATGTAAGATCAGTACATAATGAAAATAACGCTTACAGCAGTAGATGTTTAAAATAGACATCGGGCATATCGAGACATGCATGTGCTCGCCGATTAATGCTTGCTTGAATACGATCCAACAGCGTCTTCCCCACGAGAGAGAACGCAACATGAAAACGAGTACCTAGGTCTTTTTATGAAACAAATGAGATGTGTGAGATACACTAATTCCTTCAATTGGCCCCATGAAAGTAATCTCAAACAAATAATTAAAAGAAATCCATCTAAAGAAGTGTGAAGCTAAATAATAAAAATAAAATTCAAATCTGGTGAGCATGACGGCCACTAAATCATACCTCTACATCCAATCCATCGATTTAGTTCAAAAACTGCATTCCGTAGAGGACTGGTTCTTTGCATACGTTTATGCACTTCGGGTGAAATTTCTACTTGTTCAACATTTATGCGATCTTTACGAGTCACCTTGGTAGTCTTAGTGTTTCTGGTGTTTTATGAAGTGTCCTGCAGATGAATCATTTAACTCTGAATCCAAACTATTCCTCTTATATGTGGTGACCTTATTAAATTACACTTAAGCTGAAATTATACTTAAGGTGAAAATTATACTTAAGCCGCGTTAAAATAAGTTCAAAATATAAGGCCATTTAATAACTCAGCTGAAAAATAGGTGCACTTTATCTTCAAGGATACAAAGCATCGTACATGGAAACTTACAATAGGAATCCTGTTTAATTACAATAAGAAACTTGTTTAACTACAATAAGATATATGTTTAATTAATAACATGCCATGTAATGTATTTACCACCTGCTGTTCGGATGCACACAATCAGCAATCGGGAAGTGAAACTAAAACCCATTTGCTTGCATTGACAAGATGAAAAATGTGTGTGTGCACAAAATACATAGTTAATTCCACTTAAATAAACCAACAGCTCAATTAGAACCTTTAACATTATGTTTAACGATTTGTTAAGCTGTAGGAGTAAATATAAATTAAAACGAAAGGCTCATACGACACATGAGTAAACAAAACTTGCGATAAATAAAGCTTAATTATTTTTCCGAATGAATTTCCAAGAAAAACCTTCGATTCTTTTTAACCATTTCAAAACAAGTACTTCTGTAATTAAGTTAAAATATCGCAGTTTCATTACGAAGTTTAATAACCCAGAAATACTACTTCAGTTTAATTACAATAATCATTTCCGCTATGTGATTTGGAGCGAAGAAAGATGAAAAAAGAGAGGTGTTTTTTTTTATTTTTATCTATTGTGTGAATACAGCAGCAAGTGACAAACACGGTTGAGCGAAGAGGAAATGTGTTAATCAGAGCAATTAGCATAATGACGGTTTTTAGACATAACGTTTCGTGATTAGTGGTAGTGGCATGATAAAGACGGATTTTGGAAAAGATGAAACTCTGAAAATGCATTCTATTCAAGGAAAATACACTCAATGACCATCTAGAAATTCTCGAGCCGCTATGTCAGGGGTGATCAGACGGCACTCAAACGCAATGGATAGAGAAAGGAAACATCAGAATTAGAGGGAAGACAGATGAAGTGTAATAGGTAAAAAACAGGTTCTACTGACACTGAAAGCAGACGAACTACGCTCCAAGCTATCACACCTGCAACGCTTATTAGATGGTGTGTTATAGTATAGTTTCTGCTTATGGATACTACTCCTTCATATGTGTTTCTCGCACGCGGTCCCTCTAGTTTTATTGGGTGAAAACACCGGTTCCATTGGTTGCGACTGTAAATACTTATGTAACTAATATCGACTTTTATGCATTGTTCATTATCCGTACAAGCATAGGGAGAGGCCTGGAACTTGGGAGTTGTAGGACGGGAGGTAACAGCTCGCAAGCGGACAAAGTGACCATTTTAGATCAAATGCCCGGGGTATGCGAGGTCAAACGATGCTGTGAGACACGGGGTGTGCTTTGGAGAACGCCTCAGCAACATGGCGACGTTTGGCGAATGTTCAAGAGCAGCTATGGTGAGCGTCTATAGAAAGCAGATTGCCAGACAAAAATCAAATCGTGTTTCGACGTCAAACATATTGTCGACACCAGATACTGGCTGACCAAGCGGGTATGGGAGCTGCCAGACGTGAACGGCTGAACAGAGGTACTGCAATATGCTGAATCACAGATCTGCAACAGAAAACAATTCTGGAAGATTGGAAACGTGCAATCTGAAGCACGTTTTCCCGTATCGTGCTCAGCTCACTAAATCCGGCTTGAAAACATTTGTTGCTTTCAGGCAACGAGAAAAAACGCCTCCAGTTCCTCAGGTACCGCAAAAAATGCATAGTACATAACAGGCAGAGGGTAATGTGTCCTGACGAATGATGTTTTCAATTACACCGTGCGGATGGTTGGGTGAAAATACTAAGGAAACTGCACGAACGCGTAGCCAGGATTCTGCAGGCTGGTGAAGCTATGCTATGATTCAAGGGATCTTTCCCCGTCATTATTTGGGTCCCCTAATACATGTTGAGCCCCGCCTTGCTGTGAAAAGATACTTTAGTGGCAAATGTATAAACTTAGTGGCAAATATATTACTACCACACGAAAATTTTATGAAACACATCTATGACGTTACTCAGAGACTTCACTTGAGCATCATGGCTACAATAACGGTACAGGAGAATGGGTGACAGGGTGGTTGAAGTACACCGCTTGAGACGAAAGGAATAAAATTTTCATTTGACTGACATTGAACACGAACTAATTGTGGGTGTGCCACGCTTTTGAGTAAATCTCAGTGAAACGGCGACGTTTGACGAACGTCCAAGAACAGTTGTTGTTCATGTGTACAGATAGTCGTCCGCAAAGCAAAAAACGGGTCCCAAAATCAAACATGTGGCGGATATATGCTACTAAATGCTCGAGTTGAAAGAAGAGTTGCCGGATGTGTCTGGCCGAACAGAAGGGTCATAATACGTCAAATCACAGCAAATATGCAACAACGAACAACTCCTGATGTCACGGAACGTACAACTTGACGCAAATTACAACATATCGATATTATCATGGGAAAGGCCTCTTTGAAAGCCTTTGTTGCCCGCAGACAACCGGAGGAAACGTATCCATTTCACATGGAAACACAAAAATTGGATAGAACATGCCAGGGAAGGGTGGTATGACGAATCTCATTTTAAGTTACATCGTGCTGTTGAACGGAGGTAAATATGGAGAAAACCGTTCAACCGCTTAGATCCTAGGTGAAACGCGCGACTCTGTAAACTGGTAGAAGCAACGATATGATTCGCGAGATGTTTTCCTGTAAATGTTTGGGTCCCCTAATTCTGGTGAAGCGACATCATACACATAGGACACAAAGTAGATCCTGACCAAGTATATCCTGTTATGATCCTAATTTTCTACAAAGAATATGGGTCTTCCAGAAAGTCCATGTCCCCAGTCATACAAGTGATATCAGACGCAGAAAGTTTGATGAACATGACGATGACTTTACCTTCGCACATTCGCTTCCGACAATGATCGGATACAAATCCAACTGAAAGTTTGTGGTGTTGGTTGGCTCGTTGATTGGAATTTAATGGCCTAAAGACCTGCAATGGTCATGCTATCCCAAACACTGTGCAGATTCGGAACTGACAATCATGGTCAAATGCATTGTGCCAGTGATCAAAGGAACAGTCGCATACAATCGGAGGTTAATTGATTAATTCTTACACAATAATTGATAAGAAAAGGGTTGCTCACTAAAACGTGAAAAATTCAAACGATGATACATTTTTTTAAAAGTGTTGAAGGAATAAATCATTAAATCTTAGTGGGCAAATCATTAAATTATAAGGGAAATGATGTTGAAAATGTGAAATTTGAAATTTCATGATACATATTGATGGAAGAGAAAAATTGATTCAGCAAGTCAAAATCACATGATGAAACCAAAATGTTTGGAATGTGCAAAGTACGAGTTTTTAAAATTGTGTAGAGAAGTTTATTAAAGCTGCACATTCAATAGGTATGTAATTCATTGTGATAGTGAAATGGCAATGTGGACAAGGAAATGCATTTTCACCTCGCAGGTGATATCAATGAATGGATCGGATGTGTACAATGCAGAGGCGAGTCAAAAACACTTGCTCTATGTGTGGACGGCTACAAGGGTAGTCACAAATAACGGGCTTTGTTAGCTAATTCAGCGTCCCAAAAATTCTGTTAAATAGGACGTTTACGGGTGCGAATAACGGGCTTCCAGTCGGTGTATGGGGCTGGTATCTATACACCACCAGCATAAGGAACATATTTCGCAGCTCGATCTGGTTCACAGAAGTTCCAACGTTTTCCACAAGTCAATAAAAAACTGATGTCAAACCCTTGTAATAATAAATTGCTCATGGTAGCATACATGTGGGACAAAGCGGGAGGATCAGTTGGTTGTAGGGGAAGGAATGAATTACAAAGCGCTGAGTGAAACGGAGTACATAAAGCACTTGATCAGGGAAGAACAATATATGTGCCCGGTTGTAAGGAAAACCGAATGTAGCTTAATACGTAAAGACGGATATTTAAGAAGTAATGCTATTAGTAAGTGTGACATCTCGGCAAAATATCGCTGAGCCAAGATACAAAGTTGGTTTCAACCCATCGGTGTATATGGAGTATGATGAGGAAATGCAGCTCGGCACTTCTGGGAAATGCTGGATATATTGAAGATTACGCACTACCTTCAGCATACGTGCACAGATAAAGATACACTAATGAAAGATCATTCCCCAAGGTTTCTCTGAGTCTCAAAAAAATAAAAAGAATTGTCTACAGATCTCATGTGAAGATCAAGATCACACAGAATCAATTGCATTCTTATCACAAAGCTTGGGATGGAAGATGGCCGTATGCAAAAGGGATGAGTATAAATGGGTTCAGATACTCGACGCCAAACTGGGTGTATACTGTGATATCTTAACTTCAAGTAATATTGAAGGTTGAGAAGGGTTGGGGTTCGTTAGCATCTACGTACAAGCTCTTGACAGAGGAGTGCACAAATGAAGAGGCTGGTGATGCACCGGATCAAGCAAATTTAAATGCGACTGACGAGTTGAACAGTAGACCATGCAACCGTAATCCAGTTTGGAACGCGAATGAAACCGATATAGGAGCAGTTGTGACGCACGATCAGCTCCCTGAATGGTAGAAAGAGATGACGAGAACTTAATGATGTTATGCGCCTTCATATACTCAGCATCTTCAGTTAACTTATGTCGGCAGCAAAAGTGAGAGATCGGTCAAAGATCAAACCAAGAAAACGAGTTTCGGACACAAGAGGAATAACCTCGTCTGCGGTAGAAAAGCAAATAAACCGTTTTCTCAGTGCAAAATCTGAAGGCATTATCGTTCACTCACTGAATTATTCTATTCAGGGATAGCTATAGCCTTCGTTCCCATAGTACGATATTTGTAAGTCATTGCATACAAGAAGCATTGAATTCCTGGACGGAGATTTGACGAAATGCAATTCCGTTTGATAACGAGAAGAGTGGCACTAAAAACAGAACCTTGGGGGGAACGCCTTCTTCTTAGGGAAAACTGTGTCAAAGTGTATCACCAATACGGATATGGAAAGTACAAGATGAGAGTAAGTTTGAATGGAAATTGGTCAATTTGTTCGCATTCTCACTGAATGAAGTTCACGAAGATTGCCATATCGCCGTTTTCGATCAGAGACTTTTCCCAGGTCAAAGCAAATAGAAGTAATATGTGCGCGATGAACAAAAGCTTTCCGGACAGTCGTCTCGAGAGAAACAAGATTGTCCATAATTGACATAGGGAGGCTGAATCCAGATTGTAATAGAGATAAATAACCAAATTTTTCGAGAACGTGAATAAAGCCGGTTGTAACCATCAATTGCATTACTGTGTACAATCAGTTTATAAGCGCCACCGACTATAATTGGAAGACGAGAAAGGGTCATTTCCAGGTTTTGGAAATGGGAGTACTAGAGCATGTCGCCACGAGAATGAAAAATAGTGTTCAAGTCATATACGGTTGAACATCTATAACAGAACATGGAGGGAATCACTTAAATAGCATAGTGTGGTATTATGTACATCATTAAGAACTACTGGCGAATAACCAGAACGAAATAAAGTTGCCCACCG
This sequence comes from Loxosceles reclusa, assembly GCA_001188405.1. Taxonomy (NCBI): domain Eukaryota; kingdom Metazoa; phylum Arthropoda; class Arachnida; order Araneae; family Sicariidae; genus Loxosceles; species Loxosceles reclusa. Next base: position 17,833 of record JJRW01S0013089.1, on the reverse strand, counting down.
CTCGAGAAATGTAAATGGAACATTGTAACCACATCTGGGATAATGGGCCTGAAGAATGCAGGTGATCGCTTGGCACGCAATTTGGCTTCCCGGAATGAGTTACTGTTGTTCGTGCGATTTGATATCACAGAAAATGGTTCTTCCAATGCATCTGCTATACTGGAAATATCTGAGACGTTCCCATCATTAACGTGGAGACTAAACATGGGAGGATGCATAATTATCACTGATTCTACGGATTGTATTCCATGCATCTGTCAACTTTGTAGTGGATGTTAATGCGGCATACGTATTTCTGCTACAACTCTGATTGACTGCGACTTCGGAACAGCGAGTATTTGCAAAAGCCTGCTGGAAACGCTCCATGCCATTGATGTCGGACGCCTGCTAAAACTATCCCACATTTTCCTTTGCGCTTTATACACTGCGGTACATTCGTGGTTCTACCAGAGTTTTGGAGATTTTCGTAATCGTGAGGATGTGCGAGGTATGGACGAATCTGCTGCTAGGAGAATAGAAGATGTATAATTTCAGATACTGCTTGATCGTTGTTTTCAGTTTCTGCCATGTTTTTCGTCAACTTGAACAATAATACATGTAAGTCTCATTCGGTGTAGCTAATTTTGCGCAGGAGTACATGCTTAAAATGACTGCCCTCAGCAGTGGACTGAGTCATGAAAATCGGGAAGTGATCTCTTCCCATTGTATTAGGATGGACTAACCATGACATCAGGGAATACTCTGAAGCAGTGCAGTGAAACATTCTGTGGTCGCATGAAAATAAGTGTTTTCTCCTAGGTTCAACAGGGGTAAGTGGTAGTCTGTTAGTTAATGCTCAATCATTTGCCCTCTACTGTTCGCATGAGACCCAATGCTGACTATACCCATTGAACTTCCCAAACAGCAAAAACTGTGTTGGTAATTGTTCAACGAGATCTTTGAGTTCGATAAAAGCTGTGTGATCAACCTCTAGAAAGTGCAAATTTCAGACTGTGACAGAAGATCTTAAGTATTTGCGAACAGCGACTGTGTGGAAGGATGTCTGAAATGTCTGAGAAAGTGATGGAATGTGGTGGGTGGCAAATAGTGCAATAGCACCACGCACCTCAGACGAACGATGATCGAAACAGAGAGCCCTGTGTCATCGTATGTTCTCCTTATTTGTTGGATTTAAAAATGTAGCTAGCAAAGCCAAAGACACCGGGGAGAATTGATGCATAATTTGTTTGATATAGTTCATCTTAGCACGAAAACAATGATAGTTCCACTTTAAGATGATGTAATGCATGGTTTGATTATGTCGGAGGTAGCGGTTTAGTCTGATGTAGATCCCGCTCCAAGGTGACTCTTTGATTTTATTATCACGAAATCATCTATATCCATTCCACCTTCTTCTATGATATCCATTGCTTCGGATAGCAGAAGAGCAGCATGAGAAATGAGTCCTTCTCTATTTGCTATGTAATCTTGTGAACTATATTGGAGTCACTTTGGAGTGGGACTATATTGTGCAGTTGAAGGTTTAGGTGCGGTACTTGTACGCGTGGTTTTGCTTTCGGCATGTGATAATTTGGAAGTTTGGTTAAATGTAACGGAAACCGAAGAAGGGAAGCTGACGGCTGTCAATATACTCGCTATAAGGTTGGATCGGACTGCTGCATAAGAATCAGAACTAGGCAGATGTGCCAGGCTCAAAAGCATTTTGGTGTCATCACAGGTCAAATGGAATGTTATTTTTAGACGCAGTATTTCTTGCTCTTGTTTCCAGCGATTACATGAAGGTGAATATGCTGGGTGGTCACCTCGATATTTTGCGCATTGTACTGGAGTTAAGCATGCAGCATCATGAGTAGGCTCAGAACATCAAGGACTAGTATAAGAACCCCGATAAGAAGATTTATTGTGTCCAAAGCGTTGGCATTTGAAGTACCGGAGTGGATTCAGTATATACGATTTCAATGGACACATCAAGTTGCCGGCCTTTGTGTTTATTAGTAACGTAGAAGTTCCAAATGTCAATATAAGATGATTCGTGGGAACATTTGGGTCATTCTTACAAACTGATATACGACGAACTGCTGTGACCTTTTGGCTGGCAAAGTCGGTTAGAATTTCACTTTCCGAGACATGAAATAAATGAATTTCCGAAATTCTCTGAAAAAAAGTCGTATACTCTTTAGGAAGAATTTGTGGGTTGTGTCGTTGAGACAGTTTCAATGAGGAAATCTGCTGAACGCAGTTTTCTAATTGACTTTGGTGTGCGAGCTAAACTCTAAATACCTTTCAAAACAACGAAAGGAGACAGATAGCATAGCGCTGGTTCATCGAAATGAAATAAGAGAAAAGCTGGGAACAATTCAAGTTCGGTGAAGTTAAGTGCAGTGTTTTCGGTTCGAGGTCTCTTAGAAGTCCTGCTCATGTTTGTTGAAGAAGCTGAAGAAGTATCCATATTATGTAGAACACATATTCGGCCCTGATAACCCCACCTAACACAGAGCCCTACAAGGGGACGTGCAAGCACGCCAGAGCTAAATATGAGCTATACTCTCGCGACTGGGCCACACAAGAAGAACAAAGTTGCCGGAACCCTCACGATCGATTCACTCTAACTGCGGTACTGAATCATTCGCCGTCTAGCTGGTTGCTCACAGTATGGGGGACAACATGATCCCCCGTCTAACGTTAAGAAATGGCCATAGCAGTTCATAGAGGATAGTACATCTCCTTTCAACTGTCTGAATCCTTTTTCCAGTGACACGGGTAGCCGGACATGGAACAATGCTGCCACACTAACGTGAAGCAATACTCCTCTCCACAATGCAGGACATTGCTAGGTGGATGGTAAACCTTGGGGTGAAAAATAAGAGAAAAACATAAAAGAAATATTTAAAAATAATTAACGAAAAGGAAATGAAGAAGGAGAAAAAGAGAAGGGGGTGCTTCACAAGAAAAGGAAGGACCCAGATGAGGCTACACAGGGACGCCACTTCCGAGCCAGCAAGGTACTGACCCGGATGACAAAAAATTATGGGACGAGTTGAAAGGAGCATGAGGAAACTGGATCCACCGCCGTCCAGTTTAACAGAACTCGGAAGTACCAATCACCGCTGTTGGTCGCAGATCTCTTCAGCCACTTACCAACATATTATCGAGTTCATGCCCAGGAGAAGTGCAGAGGTCTTGAGGGCAAACGGTGATACTATGATGTACTGAGGGTGTGTTCATAATAAATTGGCCGCTGAGTGTATTAAACGGACGGAAAATAATGAACGGAATGTAGACAAGAAAGAAACTTAGTTCAATTAGCATTTATAACATCGGAAACGATCGAGTAATAGCTTATAAATAAACATGAATGAAGCAGTAGAAAAGCGAAACTTGAATAAACAGGAAAGTTTTTACCGAACTCGTATGTTTTGACGGTTACTTCTTGAGACGGTGGACCGGCACCTCTGCTGTTGTAAGCTCTGATGACCACAAGATATTCCGTGAAACGCTTCAATTCAGTCAGTATGGTACTTTGAACACCTCTGGAATCTAAGGGACCAGTTGCAGCTGACAGTAATGTATAAGGCTCTGTCCCACTTTTTGTCTTATAGCCGACGTAGAACCCATGAACGCTATCTTTCTCCTCCTCGTCCGGTTGACTCTATGAAAATAAAAATAATGAAGACCACGTTATACTGCGCTAATAAGATATAATAAATTTCTAATTGAAAGCAGCTGGTATTTTGCATCACTCTCTTAGAGATCCTATTTTGCGGACTTTCTGTTTGTATATTTCTTATATAATTGTCGGTTCCTTCAGGTACATGTGCTGTAAGAGTTATTGAAAACTATAGTTTTGAATATTCTTTGAAATCATGACACTAATGAAATGAAAATACAAACTTTGTCCCGTGGTTCATCCCCATTCAATATCAGTCACAGAATGAACATTTTTTTCCCGTGCATGGACAGGGGATGAAATTGTAGTTGGGTGAGAAACTTGTTATAAAAGTACCCTTTGCCTGTGTAATACTCTTTAACAGCTATACGTTTGTGAACATTTATGTTTTCTTTGTGTGAGATACATTTGGAAAAGAAACTTTTCTTAGGTAAGTAAATAAACCTTCATGAACATATTAATAAATAAAACACAACACAACACACACACACACACACATACACACATATGTATGTATGTATGTATAACGTGTGTATATATATATATATATTTAACGATTGGAAAGCTCATCAGATAGAATTGCAAGATTGGTAATCCGGATCATAAAGATGTACCATGTTCAAATAATTCAAACTTATGCACCAATCACCAGTTACTCCGATGACGCAGTCGGCAAAACAAAAGCAATCAGCACATCAAGATAGTAATAGGAGATTTTAATGCAATAATTGGTAAGTATCAGAGTGGAGATAGATCAGTTGTCAAGCATGGATATGGAGAAAAAAATGAACGTGGATCAGATTTGTGGAATTTGCAGAACATGAAGGTATTGACATTAATCACTTCCCTTTTTCAGAAAAAAAATCACAATGAAAATGGGCATGGAGAAATCCAAGTGGAGGGAAAAGAGAAGCTAATTACATTTTAGCAAACAAGAAGTCCATAATGAATGACTATGACGTGTTCAAGAGATTCAATACTAGAAATAATCATGGAATCGTTAGATGCAAACTGGAGCTCGGTGCAAAAATGGAAAGGAATGGACTCATGGCAAACAAATCAAATCTGTTGACGTAGCTAATCTGAAAAACCACACCAATGAATTCAAGCTTTAACAGAAAATTGTTTTTTACAGCTTGAGTGTTTTATGGAGAGTCATGAGTATTTAAACAGTGTAAACAAAGAAATAACAGAAGCTGTAATGGAATCGGCATTTAGTACTGCTGGTCACCAGAAACAGCTGGCCAGTAGGAAACACTCAATGAAAACAATGGATTTGATGGGCAAAACAAGGGAAATGGAAGTTAAAGGGATAAGGCAACAAGTAAAATTGAGTATGCTATAGTCTGTAAAACATTAAGTAAATACATTGCAGAAGATATAAGAAGATACATTTGCGATCATGTGGGGAAAAACTCAAAACGAAGCCTTTGTATCGGCTGGAAAATGATCTGTTCTCTGAACGCACAAATTGGTAGTATTACGAAAAATCCAGATAAAATGTTTTCAACCTTTACAAAGCAGAAATATCATTTTCGCAGGAAGAATCTGAAAATACTGCTAAGTTACCACTTGTACTTAAAAAAGAAGTTGCTTATGCCATTAAATCCTTGACACGAGGAAAAGCTGCACGAAGTGATGTAATCACGGCCGATACAGTGAAAGAAGCTGGAGAAGAAGTTGAAATGCAACTAGCAAGATTATTCACAAACTGTTTGAATAAAAGGCATGTGCCAGAAGATTGAAAGAATGCAGTAGCGATACTCCTTTAAGAAAAACGTGACAAAGAAAACGCAAAGTACTACAGTCTTTTCTTTCAATTTTGTACAAAACCTTCACAAATGGTTTAGTGAATAGGCTAGAGAAAGCACAAGATTTCAGTCGACCAAGAGAACAAACAGGATTTAGAAGTGGATATAGCACAGTAGATCACATACAAGTATTAAGAGAAGCTATAAGAAAGATCCAATGAATAGGAAATACCAACCTGCATTACATTTATAGACTATGAAACAGCTTTCGACTCTGTTCAAGTGCTTAGTGTGCTTTAAAGCCCTTACAAATTGTAACATAGAGCCAAGTTATGTTGAGCTCATCAAACATATATATAATAGCGGAACATATAAAACAATTCCAGCACGTAACAAACAAAATCAAGAGTGGCAAAGGTGTAACACAGGGTGATACAATCTCACCGAAACGTTTTACTGATGTTCTTGAAGAAGTTTTCAAAGAATTGAAATAGGAACAGAAAGTGATTCGAATCAAACCTTAGCCACCTTAGATTTAGTGGATCATATCATTATCAGTGTTACAAATGCAACATAATCACAGAGTATGATATCAGAGTTGTGTAAAGTAAGTAAAGAGTGTGGGTTAAAAGTGAACATAAGAAAGACAAAAGTTATGTTCAATAATTTCATCAGTAAGGATACTATTCAAGTTGACAAAATGAAGTTGGAGGACGATGAAACCTACGTTTACCTTGGCCAAGAGGTGAATATGGATGGAAACATTATGGAAGAAATAAATCTCAGAATAAAGCTTGGATGGAGAGCTTTTGGAAGAAATAGTATAATATTTAAAGGGAATGTGCCATTGTGTTTGAAAAGAAAAGTCATCAACCAGTGTGCGTTTCCTTTTCTGACGCATGGCTGTGAAACATACATGTACGTATACAGCAAAAACAATTCAGAAACTGAGAACTACACAAAGAAGTATGGAAAGACATATGCTGGGCATGACAAAGACATATCGTAATAGAAACACTTGGATGGGACAGAAGCCCATAATGTACGACATAATCAGCTGCACAGAGAAGCTGAAATAGAAATGGACTGCAAACATCATTATAAGGCATGGTAATAGATGGACAATACAAATTCTTGACTGGTGGCTGAAGAATGAGAAACATCCTAGAAAGCGACCACATGTGAGATGTGTAGACGAGATTACCAAATTTGCAGGAGTAGTTTGGAAAGGTGGGCTGTGAATCGAGAATGTTGGAGAAATCGAAGAGGCGTTTTTCCTGCAGTGGATTGATAAATGTTTCTGCTGCTGATGATGATATATCACAAGCATTGTACAAAAAAATTCTTTATGTCGATTTTAGGATTTGAACTACCAACGGATTTGTCATCTCTAGAGCTACAACTTTACCGGTTAAGTTACACCGACGTTTATCTCACAAGCTAAATTTCGAAGTCTTTTGAAACCTTACATTCCTCTCCACTAACGAAGGAGGTAAGGGTATAGCCTGACCTCGAGTGGCGGACCTAAAGGGTGGGTCGTTGGCCGCTAACATGAGCCCTTCCGGCGCCATTGTAAAGTAAAACTTGCCTTATACCGACGCCGGGATTCGAACCAACGAATCTCTCATATCTAGAGAAACTGTTTTACCAGTTTAGCTACGCGGACGTTTACCTGGCAAGCTTAGTTTCAAAGTCTTTTGGATGGTGAACCTTTCAGCGTTATGCAAACAGCGCTATGCAAACAGCGTTATGCAAACAGATGGAACTAAACTCAAAATGTCTACTTCCCTGTGCACGATGTAGCTACAATCAGTAGGGTATTGACAACTATTCACCGACGAGACGACGTCATCTAGAGGTGAATTCCGCTACTTACGTGGCGCATTATTATAAAAAATAATGTATTTATACCACCCAAATGATTGTAGGTGCCATGTGAGGAGGTGAGTAAAATCTTTGGTTAGATGTCTATTTAGTGACCAAGGTTTAGGTAACGTTTGTTATGTAGCATCCAGATCAAATTCTTCAGCTGAGTTCAGAAGCAAGATTACCAATCATTCAGTGAGCGATTAGATTTTTCCGATTACGGTGACTGCAGATTTTATATGTAAGTACGATGAATTTTTATTAATTTTACTACTGCAGTAACACCTCTGTTTCTTG
>JJRW01S0013065.1:10137-24212 GCA_001188405.1 Loxosceles reclusa | reverse complement strand
GTCTTTATTTAAGAGTATTTTCTCTGTTTGACTTACCATTCTGGCGAAATTTATACTGTTTAATAATTCTTAACGCTCAGGTAACCCGTAACAATATTGTAGAAGATGATAGTGTAAAAGCCGCATAGACGCTGCATAGGTAGAAACCTGGCTCGGAGTGCATAAAAGTGCCCAAAGAAATATACATCTATGATCTAGTGTTTCCGATGTAAATGCGAAGGAAAATACATGGGTGAGATTGATTGGCCGCTACACACGCTAGATCCATTATTACATGTGCTTTAAATATGATCTTCAACAACCATCCATCCCAGGTGTAGGCGGTTATATTAAATGGAAGAAGGACAATTTTTGAGTATGTTTCGTAGGTGTGGTAGGTGCGTGAAAATGGGAGAGCCTGATGTGGTTTGCATGACATAATTATAAGTCTAAATGCGTTTACATGACATTTCAAACTTTCAAAACTCATGAATTCACAATTTACTAAAAAAAAGAATATCACACTAATAATGGCACTCAATTTTTAAACATTACTTTAATATAGGTAAAAATTCTCAATTCAAACTCAGCTGGAAACAACCGAAGTAGGTCTGTATTGGATGTAGATTGACTGTGTGCAGTAAAATATTCTAACGAGCGCTTCTAAACCCTGTTCCTAGTTTTCACAATTGTAAGAATAACTTGCTAAATGTGATTCAGCTGTTAGATGAGATTCTAGCGAAAGTTTCGAACGCTACTGTTCTTTCGGTAATTGTGGCAGTCAAACTTGTTTTTTGTTGTTATTGTTGTTTCTAAAAGTCCAAATAGTAACTGGAGGACGTTATAGTGGTCTCTCTACTCACAACAGAAGAACCTCGTCGACAATCCGAGATAATGGAGACCATGCCCATCTCGGATATTTAAAAACTAGGATGAGACGGACGTAGTAACGGAAAATAACCTATCTGCTACGCTACTGAACGATTAATAAAGCAAGAACAAAGAAAATCTACACTCAGATTTGTGTCACAGCGTATATGTATGTGATAATTTTACAATAAATCTCGGCATGAATTAGATACCTTTTAATCTCTCTTGAAAAAAAATTTAATGGTCTTCTATTTTCCAGCGAATCCACACCTTTTTTTGCTGCAGGAATTTGCAGACATCACAACACAAAAATATCTAGAGGCACGGTGTTTTCTTGCTGTTCAATGTACGACAGTGCTCTTCCGATACCCTTCCATCCGCCTTGTGTGAGAAATTTTCATTTGGTTTTCCGCATAACCAACGTCTTCCACCCCTTCCCTGTCATTGTTTTCTTTGCCAGCATTTCAACGATGGCATCATTACTCTGGTCGTCATCATTTATCCATTCAGTAATATCTCTTTCTGTTCAAGTTAAAATTACTGGAAGATTTTTTGCAAGTTCTAGCAGATTTTCTTCTTCACTAGGAGATTCATTTTCATTCGTTGAAATATTATTTTATAATTCAGATAAAGTAAGCTCGTTTATGTTTGCCCAATAACTTACCAACCAATAAATTATATCTTTGACGCTGATCAGTTCAATGTTCCAGGCGAAAGTTAAGTCCTTTACTAAACCATTCGGTTCACGTTTCAGAAGGCAATTCTTACCACGGTTCATTTTTGGATAGCATCCAATTTCGTTTGAACGAAAGCATGACACGCTTTGTTTCCCAGTAAAAAATTCTGTATTCACACTCAATGAAAACTCACCCATACAGAGATTGGTATACACGCTAAGCAAATACAGAAACTTACTTAAACTGAACGGATATAATCTGTCTTGTAGATGAAAAAGCCTACGTGTTGTGACAAGTGACAATCTTCCCACCAAGCTTGGATTTTCAAAGGGAAAAGGAGTGAAAAAAAGCTCGCACAAGGAAGTGGCTCGGATAATACTGATACTCGGATAATCAGGGCTCGAATAATCGAGGTTCTACTGAATTTGAAATCGCCCTGAAGACTTCGGCACTTTACAAATGGAAAAACAAAAAGACCTCGCAAAAAAAGATTTAACTAACTTAAGTAAAATGATTCAGTTGAGCAAACTAAATTTGGATTTATTAGTTTACCAAATCGTTCAGGTTCAATTCCATAAGTATCAAAATAGATTTTGTGACACTGTACTTCAGTTTCGGGTCCAGTCACCTACTGTTGTAAAATATTTACACTCGAATCATAAACTGTGAATAAATCGAAAATCTCTGAGTAAGCGAACATTAAAATTAACCTCATGAGAAAAGCATTGGAATTTTTCACATTCCAATGTACATCCTTGTAAAAAAGTTTAGCGCTGCTTCTCCTTCCTAAATCTACTGCGTGTAGTATTGTTCTTACATATGTGTGGAGGGAATATTAAACGTATTTTGTCTTCATTGCCTGAACAGGAAAATAGAATAGCACATAGAATAGAAATCTTTTAATATTCGGGTTGCAACAACGAGACGAATGTCAGACAGCTCACTTCGATGGTTCTCTCATGTGCTTCTAGAGGACACTTACGACCGAGACTACCCTATCTAGCATCATTGCCACCTCCTGGGGCCGCCACCTACCCTACCACTCCCTGCTACCCACCTAACCCTACCGGCCCACCTCTACCTACCAATACCTCCTATGACCCAACCTAGACCTCCAGCACCGCCGACCCTTTCAGTCGCCCCTTACGACACCCATCTACCCACCTAACCCTACCGGCCCACCTCTACCTACCACTACCTCCTATGGCCCAACCTAGACCTCCAGCACCGCCGACCCCTTCAGTCGCCCCTTACGACCCCCATCTGCCCACCTAACCCTACCGGCCCACCTCTACCTACCACCACCTGCTATGGCCCAACCTATGGCTCCCCTTATCGTCTATGTGTCACCAACAAATGTGCTAATAAATGAATGAATTTCTCAATCACTTACATAAACCAAGAAAATAATAGGAACCCAAGCCGAACCCTTAGGGATGTTTCATGGGAGGATGACCCATTATAAGTAATTTCCATTAAGGACAACAAGTTGCTTTAGATCTTTAACAAATTGCTTAATACCTATAAATACCTACCGCCAACTACAATTCCCTCAGCACAACTCGCCTATATCTTCATCTATTGTATGATTTATAAGATGCTTTACACTCAAGAGATGCACTAAAATATAACGTAACTAAAATCAAATCAAAGATGTGTTACAATTCGAATTACATATCAAGTACAAGTAACAAATGATACAGCCAAGACACCATTTCGGGCTAAGATGGGCAGATCCGATTCGTATCTAAGGTATCCATGCATCATAATACATAGCCTATCGGCATATTAGAATGTTAAATTAAGTATTAATTTTCCTTGTGTATCCCCATAAACGATGTATAAAGCCGCGTTTGTGATTCAGCGGTTTTGTACTCAGATTGTAATTCGCAGGAGTCCCTTTAAGGCGTGAATGTTTTTCTTTAAAAAACCATTTTCAAAGAGCGTGTGTTGTTTTCATTCAATAATGTTATTCTCCATTCGTTGACAGTTTCAAAAAGGTCGATTTTTCATGGACTACACGAAACAGTGAAATCCGATATTCTCAAGCAACATCTCCAGAAGAACGAAAGATAAGCAGGCATAAGCTTCGTGGACTTCGGGAGGTGGTAGATATTGACCCCTGGACACTTCCTCTGGCTGTATTCCTGCACATATCGAAATACGACAGCACGTGGTCATTCCATATTGACGTTCATCTCTACGTTTCAACTCTTTTCAGTTTTCAATTATCCTTCGCAGAGTCGTTTTTAAACTAGAAAATACGAACTCTCACTATTGCTTTTATCCCACAGGCTTAACGCCGTCACCAAGCCACCGCCAGGAAGAGGAGCATGAGTGCGGCAATACGGAATCTGGTGGTTCCAACGAGCTGACTACAACAGACGAGACGTCATCCTATACTGATATATTTCCGGAAACGATTTATCCCATTCTCTTTGATCGTCAAAACAGAGATAGCGCTTATTTGGCGAGTGTTCTTGGCGATGCACTTATCAAAGGTTTAACGCACGTGGCGCAAAAAAGACCACCAGACCCTGTGGGATATTTGGCGACATGGTTATACCAGTATGCCGCTTCTAGGATCAGCGGTAGAGGCCTATCTACTGGAGGAAGTCAAAAGGTGACTATACTAACTTTTCATTAGAATGCACAGTAATTCTATATACAGGATTTTCGTAAAGTATTTTAACAAAGTAATGATGGTACCCATCAAGGCAAACAATATTGATAGTGGAACCTTGGGCCAACATTCCATTCAGTGTGTAAGAAAAGCATACAACTATAAATGCCCGATAGTTTTTTAAACAATAAGAAGAAATTTCTCCAGGTCTTATAGCTGTCGTACACGTTCAGAGATGTTAATTAAATGTATTTCTTGCACTCCATGGGATCGGTTTTCGGTTGGTACTCGAATGTGCTGATCACTATACCAGTGGAACCAGAGGAAAAATAAATAAAAAACCTGGCTCATATTGCCAAGGAGAACGTTCTAAGATCTATCTAGTTTGTGTCCCTCTGATGTAGTGGTCAGCACATTCGGGTACGAACCGAAAAATCCTGGTTCGATCCCAGGAAAGGCCCGAAATACATTGAGCATCTCTGAACATGTACGGCAGTTATTAGACCTGGAGAAATTTCTTCTCATTGTCAGAAAGGCGTTGACTTTTCAACAGTGATAACAAGAGAATGAGCAGAGTCATACGCCGTTACACACAAGTACAGTTAGATGCATGTCTGCCAATATCTCGTATGCGTAAGTTCCTCGACTAGGAACTTACGCATACGAGATATCAGATTTTCACATGACATGTGAAAATCTGATAGATCCTTCAGATTCCTTCAGAATAAAATCCTTCCGATTATCACATGACATGTGATAATCTGAAGCGTGATGGATACGATGCTTTTAAAGAACAACGTGTGTTTCGACTGGCTTTCTATTGAACCGTGATGAACCACTCAGCTGCAACTCTCCATGCTACTTCGTATCACTAACCATTTGCATACGGCAAATGCTTGACGTTGATGCTCTGCGTACGTGCTATGTCGTCTGCAGGACCGGACTGACGTCAGCAGAGACGCCTCATGCTTCTTGGACGTGTTTTGCAATTACGCTTTCTTAACATTTTGAATGGAATGATGCCCTAGATTCCCCTGTAAATATTTTTCGTCTTGATTGGTACTATCGTTCTTTTTGTGTTGTTGAAACAGCTCACAAACACCCTGTATTTTCTTATATGTAGGGATTTCTATAGTGTGTTTCTTGATCAACTCTTTACTCGCACGCAATAATATTTGAAATACTGCGTAATATTACTGGAAGTAATTTTTAAAAAATAAATAAATAAGATGTATTCTATTTGTGGTGCTAAACTGACCTTTGTACGTTGCAGTAAATGATAGAATTTCGATCAACTATTAGAGAAAAGTAGTTGATTTACTGCTTCCTGAGTTTCTGTGCAATGAGATAACCTCTAAGTGTTCCAATGAATACCGGCATGTGGTGAATATTTTACGCGCTACGGGAGCAAAACACAGTTTTCAGTTTTCCTAAAGTTAAAAGACAATGTAAGTGCCTTTGTATTAGACGAGACCATAGGTCAGTCACCGCCTCCACGCCTCGTATGAGGGTACTAGCGGCCCAGCCGCTGCGAAGCCCAGAAATAGAGGAGCCCAGGGCTTCAACCGCAGAATTCGGTACCAGATTCACCCAAGCCAACTGAACGCCGAAGCAGAACAGCCAACAGAGCTAGTACTGATATTAATATCCGTCGTCGCATCGGGGCGGAGGCAGTCGTCGGACACCGCTCGGGTGGGTTGACCTGGCCGCCCACATCGACCAGGTTCAGAGCCTCGGTTAAGTGACTTAGTGGTGCAGAGCCCCGCTGGGCCGAATACGGACTAGCATATGGGGATACACCGCTACCGACCTATCCGATACTACGCCCTGCCATAACTGTACGAGTATCCGGATAGCCCAAGCCGTAACCCTAAGCCCTAAGGCCAGAGGGTTCGTGCCCAGCCAGATGGCAGCCGTCCAAAAACGATACGTCTGAGAAAACTACTCTGCGAAGCATCAGTAGGGTAAAACTAACCTGTCTCACGACGGTCAAAAGACAATGTAAAGAAATTTTGTGAGGTTTGAAGAAAGAACGTTCGGTGTGATAAAAGAAATATAATCCAATAAAATCTCATGATAGAGTAACACTGAAAATTGAAGACTGGCACAATTGCTTCCAAAACAAAGGCTGGAAGTTAAAAAAAGACATTGCCCAAACGTTTTGACTTCTGCTGTCAGAACTTTTACTGCTAACTATACCCAGGCAAAACTTTTTTCCCTTGAGAGCCTTAACTGAAAAGCGCAAGGGTCTGTTCGTTAGAACAGGCTAACAGAGCATGAGGATGAACAGGCTCTGCAGAAAAAGCCACAGATTGATGCTCATCAGTCCCTTCAAAATGCAAATTTTAGCCCTTCAATCTCTTTACGCGGCAGAGGCGTTTAATGCTCATAATTACTAAAATATGTGAACTCCAGTTTAAGCGTAAATTGCATTCGCAAATACACTAATACAGTAAGTTCAGTAATAAAAAAGTACCAAACTACTGAAGTTTTAAGACTTTAAAGTAAAATAAACATCTTAATTGAGAAGTAATAAAAGCAGAAATTGTGTAATTGCAAACAAAGAACTTTTATTAATGTCTTAAAAATTAACAAGTTAACGTACTTGCGTTAACTGTAGTTCTACTTTGCACTTAAATAAATGCAATTTCAATAATTGAAAGAATACATATAAACACAACTAATATTCAACTGAAATATTATTCAAATCAATTTGTAATATTTCACTCATGCTCTTAAGTTTTTAGGTTTCCGATGAGAAACTTTTAATTTGTCAAATCTAATTGGCCTTAATCAAATTTAGTACTTATCTTTTAGGTCTGATGATCAATAAGTGGTCGCAGATTAACAATCGATTAGACGCAATTTAGCACTTTCTGTGCTTGATGAAATTCTTTTAATTTAAAGTAATACCGTAAATGGCTCCAGTTATTTCACACTAATGTAGTTAATTCCAATGAGGAAGCAGCAGGAGTCTCTATCAGTCAGCAAAAAGAACTCCCAACTGCGCAATTGTTTGCCTTTTTATGTGAGCCACTTTTCGACGTGGCATCCCTAACAGCTAACTTCATCCCTGGAGGCGTATGACTGGATTAGTGTTAAGTTATTTTGGTTAAAGTATTGAATTTTATAGTAATCATTGCAAAAGTGGCTGCTTAACAGTGACTACTTAATTGAATAGTGTATTCTTAACTAAAAATTGGATGCTTAACTGAAAAGCCAATGCTTAACTGAAAAGCCAATGCTTAACTGAAAATAGCTACTTCAGCTGCAAAGTTTCTGCTTGACAGTGACTACTTATCTAAAACGTGGCTGCTTAACAGTGACTATTTAACTGAAAAGTGACTGCTTAATAGAAAAGTGGCTTATTAACAGAAAGCGGCTGTTTAACTAAAAAGTGTGTGCTTAACCGAAAAGGGGCTGCTTCACAGAAAAGTGGATGCTTAGCAGCCACATTTTGCCTTTAGGAACCCGCCTTTAGGAATCTGTCTAGGATGGATTGAATAAAACGTAAGTAACACATAACGTGAGGCCGAAATTTTGAAATGCGAGAGGATTTATACTGAATTGATACAAAGCAATAAAATGATAACTATTGAAAATCAAACACTGAATGATTTACAAAATTATCACCAATTAAAAGCTTCTTTTATTTCATTTATCAAGTACAATTACACAATCACTACACAAATACAGTCGTTACAATAACCCGTAATACACCTACAAAAAGGAGGAACCTGCTGTTAATTACGCTGCTTAGTCACTGAACCCCTTTTCTACTGCGTAATTAAATTACTTGCTCACACACAAACATACACGCCAATATGCAAGGCAAAACAAATAACGAAGCTCAAAGATGAACAAAAACGAAATATCAGTCGCGCCAAAAAGCAGCTTAAAATAATCTCTTGTAGAAGAATATCCTTAGCATTTTTTAGTTATTTGATTTGGTGTAAACTCTTCGGAGGCATTCAGTTAATCATGTAGATTTTTCTGACTTAACCCAGACATTTATAACCTGATTTCTCATCTCACTCAGTTGCTTATTATCCTCAGTTCGACCAGCAGTAAGAGTATGTACTGACCAGCCAAAACATTTTGACCTAACAAAACATTAACCTGACCTTAGTTCCAGCAACACTAAGAGTATGGCACTGAGCAGCCAAAACATTATGACGAAAGAAAACATTAACCTAACATTATGACCTAACTAAAACATTAGCAGCTATAAGCAGGAAAGGAACGCACCTTGCTGAAACGGAGGACGCCTGGAAGCGTAGGAAAGGTAGGGTACCATGGATAAAAAGGGATCATTCAGTTGGCTCCCTGTGTATATAATGCAGTTGTTCACGTACCGCCGTCCATCAAAAGTAGTTGAATAACGGCAAAACCGTCAATATATGTCGAAGCATTAGGCGTCCACGCTTCATAGATGATTGTTTACTTTGAAAAATTCCCGCCTAATGAAGTGAAATAGGCAGCTAAATGTGGATGGCTCGCAGCTGTATACAATGAAGTTTAAAGTACAAGTTTTTCTCTACACAATTTTATCGTTGGTTGGTTGGTTGATTTGAAGTTTAATGGCACAAGGACCTGCAGAGGCCATGCTGTGCCAAGCACATGGTTAACACGGAACACTGCGTGACTCAGGCACCTCGGGGACGCCACGTCACTCCCCGCACTCACCAAAAAAGCGAGCCCCTGAGGAAACAATTTTATCGTACTTTGTTGGATAAGAGATTTTGCAGCAGGCAACTCTCACGTGTGAAGATGTTTAACTCACAACATCATTTTCACTTACTACTCCGGTGGACACGTGAACATAGTAGTTAGACCACACAACAATGGAACCGAGTTGTCTGATCGGATGAATCATGATTTCTGATACATCACGCAGCTACTCAATATATTCACCACTGAACGCACACAGGCCGGTGGTTGCAGTATTATTCTTTGACGTACGTTATCATGGACGAGCTTGGGACTACTGATTGTTAGAGAACATACCATAAAAGCTGTGGAATTTGTCCATATTTCTGCTGACCATTGGGAAATCCATGGCTTATGTATCCCCCCCACTGGAATCTTCTAAATGGATAATGCCACACATGAAAAGCTAAAATTACGCTCCAATGGTTTGAGGAACATGACGAGGAATTTCTATTGATATCCTCGTCCCCCTCAACTCGTTGGATATCTTCCTTATCTAGTCTATTTGGAGAACCTTGCTACGTCAACTCAGAGCTCACAAAAACCACTTTCTCGTAATCTACAAGAACTGCGTCACCTGTGCGTGCACATTATGGTACAATCTACCCCCGGCCACTTACCAAGGACTCCATGCTACGGATAATTTTGCTATTTTGCGTGCCAGGGCTGATGCAGCACAGTATTAGGTGGGTGGTCATAACGTTTTGTTAATCATTGTATATGTGGTCCTTTATTACAATGGGAGATCAAGTGGTCTATGGAAACATTTTTCAGTCATCTACCAATTGATCAGCTAACGCATCTTCCAGTGTTTTATTGCCAGGTGCAAATTTTTCGACAACTTTCAGGTGTTTTTCATATTCTTTATATCACCCTAAATATATGCAAATTTTGCGAAGTTTGGCTCTAGTTTAAACTCGCGTAGTTAAATAACAAAGTTTTGATACGTGACTGCTCTATTCTTCTTATCTCTGCTTTTGAGCAGCTATTTATACTTGATATATCTGAAGTGTAGTGCATGTTTGCATATACATTGCTGCATGAGCAACGTTATCAGTTGTGTTTCCGGCAGTGCGCCGGAAATGTTCCAAATACTAGATAATATACTGACAGCGCTCATATACGTCAAAGTCCGTTGAAGCGCCAGTCTCAGAATTACTTCAGTACGAGCAGCCGATTTAATTTTCGGGAAATATGGCAAAGTACTGTCTCAGAAGGTGAAGAAAAAGTTGATTTCCCCCTAAAGCTAAGCCATGAAAAACTCTCAGAATGTTTATAAGCTCGGTAAAAATAAACTACATTGCTCGAAAGAATGATTCAAACTTTTTAACCATTTTGGAGGTGAGACACAATGTGTACAAGCAAGAAAAGAGCTTTCACTTTGTGACTGTTCCATTTTATTCATGACATTGCACTTTACCTTTCTTCCGCAGGCTTCTGAAACAAATGATCCAACTCATAGTACTGGAGAAGAAATAACTCCCACTGAGGATGAAGCGAACGAGTATGATGATGAGGAGGATGAAGAAGATCAGGAAAATAAGAAAAAGTAATTAAGAGTGTATGTGTGTATGTGTGTGTGGGGGAGGGTCTTTCGCTTCATTAGTATTTACAAAAAGTTTGACTTTTTATATATCATAACTCAAACCAGACGGTTATCAAGTTTTAGACTGCTAGAGCAACGTGAAAAAGGAAAATACGTATGATTCCACTAGAAATTCCAAATCCTGTCAAATGCACATTTTTCACTGTAGCAAAGATCACGATACTTACAAGAGTAATTACTAGACTTCTTTAACACGTTTATCCAATTCAATATTTACGTTATTTTTTCATATTATAATAGAAATTCTTTCCGGACTCACTGAACCAACAGATACCGGACTGTAACGCTTTCCTACGATAGATTTTTCTACTATGTTTCCAAGATGTGGGTTTTGCAACATGGATAGCATTAAGTTTCCTACAAAAAGAAATCAAAATCGGCAATTAGGTATTTATAGTTGAAGTTAATAGCAGCACCAGAGGCTTCATTAGAATCTTGAAATTTTCACATTAGCACCATGGCTATTGCTGCTTTATGCTGTAATTAACAAAGGAAGTGACCTAAACGTTCCATAAAGTCATTGCTTATTCCTATTCAGGCGAGTGAAATTACCAATAATTGATATCTCATTTACTAGGCTTACTTCTTGTTGAAAGCAGGTGATTGTCTTATGTTGACTGTAACAGATCTTATGAAATGTGTTTGAAATTATTTTTGTTGGTGGAACTTTAGAGTTCATCTACGATGTGGCACAATTTTGAAATGTTTTACTTTACAAAGATGTATATGTATCAGAGAGGGTATGCGAAGGGTTGGCCAGAAAATAACTCGAGCAGTGAGCAAAAAGAAAGGTTACCTCTTTAATAACGGGTAGTATCCTCCGATTCAGAGCTGAAATACGTCGTGGTATTAACAAATATAATTCTCGAACAACGTTTATGCCAATCTTGCTCCATTATTCCACCAGAGCTGATGCTAATTCGTTGACGGGGGCAGGTGGCGGGAATCTGCCGCGAACTTTTTTCTCTAGCAGATTCCACAACGGTTCAATGACATTTAGTACGGTGAATGCAGTGGCCATGATAGATGGTGTACTTCACGTCCGTGCTCTTTAAAGAAAGACAGAACGCAACAACAAATGTGAATGGGAGCGTTGTTGTCCTGTAAGACGGCATGTCCTGGCCACCACCATGTTTAACAGTAGGTTTCAGGCAGCCAACGTTGTACACTTCTCTCAGTAATCTCCATACGCACACGCGACCAGTAATGGGGAATATAGTGAAAGTCGACTAGTCTGACCACATCGTATGGCTCCATGCATCCTGTGTCCACTTTTTTTATGCTCATTTCACCACTGAAGACGTTGCTTGATGTTTAGTGGGGACAGCAACTGTTTTGCTGTTGTAGCTCAACCGTGATTACTACCTATGTACATTTCCCGACGGACGGTTTTCATTGAAGCAGGTACACTTGAACTGGAATTGAAGTGTCGTGACGCCATTTTTCAGCCAGAAATTCACATTTCCTTTACGGCTGTGTTATAGTGGGTGGTTCGTGAGCAGGTTCCTTGCTTTTCCATGTCAGCGTTTAATTCGGAACGAAGCGGGTTTAAAATCTGGTATTTTCTCGGCTTTTTCGAGTCTTAGATTTTCAAACAGTCAAAGCAAGCAAAAAGCCAATTGGATGGTAACCGCACTTTGATCGTCAAGTCCCTGAAAGGTTCTAATTTGCATTTTGGTGTTAGTTTTAATTAAGTTATTTTTAATTCGATTTTGTGAAGGGCGTTTTATGTCTCTTTATCTTTCTTGTGCGTGTGCGTGTGCGCGTCTTCTGTTTTCAGCTAAAGTTTCTCTTGTGGCTGTTCCATGACATGCTCTTCTGAATTGTTATCCTGAACTATACACTATCTCCCAACAAGTAATTGGACACCTGTGATAGAAAACAAAATCGAAATTTATTCACCTTCAGTAGCTGGTGGAGCCACCACGAGCGGCGATTACAGCTGCGAGCCTCCAGGGCATACTCTCCACCAGTCCTTGTACGAGGGCTAGTGATTCCTTTTTTTCTTCCACTGAGCTTGGAGAAGAGAGGAGTTCCTTCACGAATTTTCGGAAAGTGGGGACACCCCTTAAGTCGACGCTCCAACTCGTCCCATTCGATAGGGTCCGGTCTCTTGGCAGGCCAGACCATTCGATTAACCCCATTGTCACTATACCAAGTCATGGTGGACGTATCAACATGACAGCTGGCGTTGTCATCCTGGAAGTAACATGGGTCCACATCGCAAAATTCCCGCAACGTAGGAAGCACATGGTTATCCAAAATGGTGCGGTAGGCTTCTTCGTTGAGCGTACCAGAAATTGCGATCAATGGTCCCAGGCCATATCCGAAGAAACACCCCCCACACAGAATAACTCCACCTCCTCGGAACTTGACCGTGGTCAAAATACATTCCGGCGGGAGGCACTAAGTTGACGCCAAACCCAGACACTTGCCGTCCGAACGGTAGAGAGTGAATCTTGATTCGTCGGTCCAGAGAATCTATTTCCGCTTATCAACGGTCCACTGTCGACGTTCTTTACACTACGTTAGCCGCGCAGTGCTGTTGGACTTGGTGATGAAAGGCTTGTGGGCGGCAGCACGTCCATGAACACCTAGAAAATGGGCTTCCTTACAAAGGGTATTCATCAAAACAACACTTCCGGATGCCTGTTGAAACTCCTCGCGAATGTGGGCCATCAATCGTTGCGGTTCTTCAGAATTTCGCTGGGAAGCACCCTTCGGTCTCTAACTCCCAGTTTCCTAGGTCTGCCGGGTCGGGGCATATTCCAGCAATCACCGCTCACCTTCCACTTTCGAATCACATAGGTCACTGTCGACTTTGGGTACTTCAGCTCGCTGGATATGCCACGTATGGATCGGCCATTTCTGTGATACTCGACGTTTACACTTTTCTCAAAATCAGAAAGCTCCGAATCGCGTGGCATCTTGCGTACGACTGGTGTCGCTGTTGTTTCCCACAGGCGACGGCGTGACGTGTATCCGGATCGTACCTATATCTTCATTTTCAGGGGTGTCCAATTACTTGTTGCTTGGCAGTGTAGTTTGCACTATGTGCGTTCAATAGCATTGGTAGGAACAAAAAGAAAAAAAAAAAATCAAAGGCATTATTACGCCATCTAGTTGTTTATTTTAGAAAGTAATCATTGTCTACTACCTAGAATGTATTAAGAAGTTTCAGCGATATTATAATATTCAGTATCGATTAATAGCAGCTTTTAAACTTTAATTTTTCCATTTTACAAAGATTTGTTATCAATGAGAGAATTATTTAAATGTTACTTTAAATATGTCATAAGTTAGTTACATAATACAAAATAATACGTATGCTGGCTTTGGGAATAGAAAGTTTTTTATTCATGTAGAAATGCGTGCGGATATTATTCTGTGCGCCAATGCGCGAAGTAAATACGGTAAGCTTTTGTTGTAGGTTTCCGAGTGAGCGTGGTGGCCTTCGGAACACAAGGCCTGCGCGGCTGGATATGTGACGCGCCCATGCCACTAGAAACCGCATCTTAAATGCCCAGAGCCTAATGGACGTTGTGCACCTGTCAGGATCCCTATCTGCTCCCTAACCTAATCCAAAGCTTTCCGAAATATGTGATAGAAA
>JJRW01S0012972.1:27115-42493 GCA_001188405.1 Loxosceles reclusa | reverse complement strand
ACAAACTTCCATTTATGTTTCTTTACAGTTCAGATTATGCGGGAGATCTTAGTCTTCTTTCTCACTCTTCTTTCCCAAAATATATTATTTTTACATTTTGAGTTCTCTAATCTGTTTGCCAATATACATATACATGATTTAAAAGTCATAAACTCCACATCATCAAATTCAACAGTAGGAAAAACCTTATAAAGCACAGATAACCGTTCGCGTAGAAAAATAAAATTTGAGGTCAAATTAAAACATCTGGTTTTTTACCATGCATGAATACACTATCTCCCAATAAGTAATTGGAAAGTGATAAAAAAGGAAAGCGAAATTTATTCACCCTCAGTAGTTGGTGGAGCCTCCACGAGCAGCGATTATAGCTGCGATTTGGAACATTCTCTCCACCACTCGGTGTACTACGGCAGCTGTATTTTCTTCCACTGGGCTTGGGGAAGAAAGGTGAGTTCCTTCACGGATTTCGGTCGGCGGGGCACCCTTTAAGTCGACGCTCCAACTCGTCTCACAGGTTCTGTATAGCCTTAAGGTCCGGGCTCTGGATAGGTATGACCATTGGATTATGTCATGTCTGAAAACATGTATTTCCGAGGCATGTGCTCCGGCGCGGACTTGGCGCCGGCTGGCTGTAAAAAACTGCTTCCGACGCCACGCTTGGCGCCGGCCATCGGTAAATGTAAACTGCGCAAAAGAATGTGCGCGGCAGTGTTCCTTTTTGTTCGCGTATGATGTATGTTATGTGTGTTTAGTTCCTGTAAATAAAGATCATATATAAAATGATGAATAGCTTTAGTTTAAGTCCAAAAATACAGGACAGATTAACACCATTGTCTCTATATCAAGCTTTGGTTGACGTAGCAACATAACAGCTGGTGTTTTCGTCCTGAAAGTAACATGGGTCTACCCCTTAAAACTGCCACAACGTAGGAAGAACAAAAGTGTTCACAATTTTGGTCATTCAAAATGGTGCGGTAGGCCTCTGCGTTGAGAGTATCAGGAATTGCCACCAAGTCCCCGACCATACCAAGTGAAACGCCTCCACAGCATTACTCTACCTCCGTCGAACTTCACTGTGGGCGCAATACGTTCCGGCAGGAAGCGTTCTCTAAGTAGACGACAAACCCAGACCATGTCTTGACGGCAGAGGGTTAACCTTGATTCGCCGCTCCAGAGAATCCGTTTCAACGGTCCATTCTCGACATTTTTTACACCACGTTAATCGCTTTTGGACTTAGTAGGCTTGTGGGCGGGAGAACGCGCATGAAAATCCAGCAAATGGACTTCTTTACGAAAGAAATTCATCGGAAGTACTTTTCCTGATGCCTGTTGAAATTCCTCGAGGATGTGGGCCATGGGTTGGGTGCGATTGTTCCAAATTTCTCTAAACACAGCACCCGTCGGTCTCTAACTCCCAGTTTCCTCGATCTGCCGGGTTGGGGCACATTTCGACAATCACCGCTCACCTTCCACTTGAGAATCACGTAGGCCACTGTCGACTTTGTATGCTTGATTTTGTTGGATATGTCACATTTGGATCAGCCGTTTCTGTGATAACCGAACTTTTTCCAAATCAGAGAGCGCTGAAATTCGTGGCATCTTGCGTACGACTGAGGGCGCTGTTATTTCCTCATGCTATTTAACAGCAACGGGCGTGGCGTGTATCCGGATCGCACCTATAGTCGTTTTCAGGGGTGTCCGATTACTTGTTGGTAGGTAGTGTAATATTGTATGTTGGACTACTTTTGCAATCCTTTCTCACAAGAATAAACATGAAATCGAGATAAGTTATATAAAGGATACCGGAAAGTACACAATTATTTGTCTTATTTTTTCCACGTGCGGCTGCTTGACTGACTTGATACGTCCGGTATGCCGCACTTGGACGAAATATTTTTGCAAGTGTAGGTGATCTGTTGTTGTACATAAGAATAACACTGTTACAATTTTCCTCATTGAGATGTGAAACAGAAGCCAGAAGTGTTGCACATTCGACATTGTCCGCTGCGTTGCAAATTGGGAACAATGCCATAACAGCCAAAATATTTGTGGTGTTTATCCAGAAGCCTTAGATGTTTGCAAGTGCCAAAAGTAGTTTACGAAGTCCAGATAGCGAAATATTGTCCATCTGAAGCGTCTCCTTCAGAAGGAATAATGACTCAGGACATAGTGATGTTTTGGGGACAGGTGTTGAAGCGTATCCTTGTCAGTATATATATACAAAGGATATCGGATAAGATTGAGGCACTTTCGTCAACTTTTTAAGAATATTTAAAACAGATTAAAAGTCAACAGAGAACATATGTGAATTCTACACAGTCTATAAGAAGAAATAAGTCAAATGTCTCAATCGTCTACTGTAATTAATTGATTCAACGGCATATATCTAACCATTTCAATTGTGTGGTGACTGTACATGTGAAATAGGTATATTATGGTAATTCCAAACGCAAAAGACAATGGCTCTCTCCAGCATGAACACAATATCCACTCTTTAAACAAGCTTATACCTTAGAAAGATCCTGCTTGCTCTTTCGTGGATAAAGTTTTGCATATACCACCAAACACAAAGGAAGACATTTTCAGAACACATCAACGAAACAAAGCTTTGGGCAATATGCACCCGGCGATCGCCAACTAAAAAGGCGTGATTTCAAAACAGATGACAACACAACTCTTCAAAAAGTATCGCTATAAAATCCAAGGCATGGCGTAGGAGCAATTACCCCATTCACCTTATTTTCCCGATATTGTACTGTGCAATTACCATTTATACAGGACTCTGCAGCATTTGTTGGTTGGAGGAAAAACTGCAAAATGCTGAAAGGGACAAAAATGAATTTTTTAGCTTCTTGTGACCAAAAGTCACCATAATTCTAAAGATCCGGTATGTGAAATTTCCCAGGTGATAGCAAAATGTTAAATGACAGAAGGGTGCTTATATTGTTAGTCAAGAATAATGTAATACCATAAAACTAGTTCTTTTCAATTTACTAAAAAACGACTTTACTTTCCAATGCCCCTTATACTAAGGTGGTACCTTGTTTAGAAAGGGTAAGAGGCTAATCCAGGATGGGAAGCAAATAGCAGAATCATATTCATTGTACACAAACAGTATCATGGGAGGAAGCCAAATAAAATGTATGTTATTTTCAAGCGCACAGATCATTCAGAAATCAGCAACCAGAGTAAATGGCAGAGGCGGCTATTCTAGGTGCTGAATTATACGGGCTGATTTTTGTATATTCGATGTCGGCTAGGTAATCGAACAGAGCTTGGATGACACGTATAGGTACACCATTCCACTCAGATTCAACTTGTGCTGCATGTTCATCAATCACACCAGCTTGCTGATAGTGGTGTGCCAGTCTCTCGGCAAACATTGGCCAGACGTTCTCAGTTGGTGACAGACCTGGAGACCGTGCTGTCCAGGGCAAAATTCAAACATCCTTTCTGTCGAGGAAGGTCAGGGCGGCATGCGTAACGTTGGTCGTACATTGTCCTGTTATAAGCTAGCGTGACGGAGGCGTCGAAAATGGGACACAACCACGGACCTTAACACATCATAAACAGAACGGTGGCTGCCGACAATTAGAACAGAAGGTGACAGGGATGTGTACGCAAGGGCACTCCATACCATCTCATTCGAGCTGCTGAATCCGTGTGGTGGTAACGAATACAACTGGCAATGGTCGTTCCCCTCGCTGCCTCCACACACGGATACGATCATCATGATTCTGTACACAGAACTGGGATTCGTTCGATTAGACCACGTGACGCTAGTCCTGCTTCAGTGTTCGTCGTTAAACGAACTACTGTAGTCGCGCCTTACTTTACTTCAGCGTCAATGGAAACCTTAGCAATGTTCGCCGCTTTGGCAGTCATCGGGACTGCAGACGTCGTCGCCCTGCCCGAGCCGATACGCAAACGACCCATGTTCCTGCCTCATAATACGTGACGTCGCTGCATGATAGCGCAAGGCCGTGAAGACATGTCTGTCCTCTCTGTCCGACAGACCGCTAGTGTCTAAAACGGCGTTCTGTATAGCTCTCCTGGACCTATCGGTTCCATATCCTCGTAACCCTCATGGGATATGGACAAACGCGAGCTGAACTATCGAGGAACTGTAAACCGAAGACCGGTTAAGCCACCATCCTTCAGCGATGAAATTGTAACGCTTTTTGTACGAGTCCCACACTCGCACACGTGTTATAAAGAGCTTTTTACAAGCAAACGACGTGCGAATGCGATTTCTGTTGTAAAGAAAATCTTTTACCATATGTCGACGCCAGGAATCGAACCCGAAACGTTCACTTTCAGAGGAGCCGCTTTTACCGGTTAAACTACGCCGACGCTGTCTCAGAAGCTTATATTTGATATCATTTGTGGGTGGGCATTACACTGTATTAGAAACCGCTATCTCAATCTTCTCTTTTATACAGACAGTGGGTGGCGTTATTCACGCCTGCTTTGCTAGTATGCGTTGAAATGCTAATGGTTTGTACATCTCAGTCTGTACCTTTCTTGTAAATTTCGCGCTTGTTCCGTGCCGCCTTTATGGTGTAGTATGTGTAATGCCCAGCAGTGTAATTATACAATTAATTCATGTACGTTTAAGCAGCCCTGAATCTAAGAAACTTGAGTAACCGTTACATTTCCCCCTGAACATCCATTACAGGAGTCATTGAGCTAATTGAATATCATAGCAGAAGGTACGTGATTTAGGTAACGGGTATAGGAAATACTTCCTTTCTGTTTCCCCTTTCGCATTACAAGGACACACAAGATTCTACGTTTTCTCATTATCGAAGGAAAAAGGAGGTTAAGAATTTTGGGAAGTACATACTTCTCGCTTAGTTTGTAAACACGTATGCAACAACTACGTGACAACAAGAATTGTTCATGTTTGTTCTTGTAAGTTGAACTGGGAATCGGTATACCCATGTAAGTTAATATTTGTTTTCTGCGTAATGCAAAGCTTAAGGTTAATTATTTCGTTTCCTTTCCTTGGAAGATGACGTGAAATAAATGATAATTCTGAAGTAGGAAAGCATTCTTCGGATGTATTTAGAACAAGAAAATCTCTAAAACAAGGATAGTTGTGTGATACATATAACGAATATTTATCAGAGATTAATTCAAAGAAATCATAAATGAACAGAATGGTTCTTACCCTTCGACTCATGCATTTTATTTATTTATTTATTGAAG
Source organism: Loxosceles reclusa (assembly GCA_001188405.1). Taxonomy (NCBI): domain Eukaryota; kingdom Metazoa; phylum Arthropoda; class Arachnida; order Araneae; family Sicariidae; genus Loxosceles; species Loxosceles reclusa. Next base: position 37,282 of record JJRW01S0012972.1, on the reverse strand, counting down.
AGAAGGATGCTACAGAACAAAAGTGCAAATTACAGTACCCGATGACGTTTGGAGTAAAAATGCACATTGTTAACATAAGATAAGCATAGCACTGGCAAGAACAAATGAGACATACAGAATACAGGCATAACGTATGTCACTCGAGTGGTATTGAATTACTGAAAAAAAGAACAAAACATATAAACAGAACAATTTGTTGACACATAGAACGTTTCTTTCTTGCTCAGGGCAATCAGGATATATTTTTGGTGACACTCATATAGAGTGGCTCGAAAGCGTAACGAGAGGGAGTGTAAGTAATTGAGAGGAAGTGTTACGAAAAGGAATAGATGTCGAGTGAAATAGAATGCAGCTTTGTGCGGAATCCAGCGAAAAGTCAAGATAACACAGTTGCGACATGCCGTTGTACAACTCGCTAATGCGGTATAAAGGAGAATTCGCTGTGCGGTTTGTGTGAACTGCGGGTTTATAAAAGACTTTTTTTGCTCTGGTATTTATTTTGGGAACGTGAATATTTAGTGCACTAGGACAGTTAATACTTGTATTATCAATACGATTATTGACTAACTTGTGAAGCCAAATAATATCGGAACAGGCACGCCTAAATTCGAGACTCTTAAAGTTAAAACTTTCCAGAAGAACTGAATATGAAATGTTCTTTGACGGGTAAACGTGGTGTTGCTTATTATAGAGGTATTTTAAGAATTTTTCTGCACTTTTTCAATATTTTGGGAGTTACCAGCCTGACATGGATTCCATACAACAGACGCAAAGTCAAGTTTGGGTATAATTAGAGAAAAGTAAAGTAAAGTTTTATCAGAAACCACTTTCAGAGATTTACCTGTTATTGTACGGAAGCTTCGGATATGTCCATGGAGAGAGTACTGTGCAGCGAAGAATCGAGTTCGTGATTGTGGATTCTGAGAAACTATTCGGCGGATCCCCATGGAATAGTATAGTATATGAAATACTATGACTTTCCTCATTGTTAAATTTAAAGGCCGTAGGAATGTTTTCATGAGATAATTGTTCTAATTTGAATTCGATTCATTGATGTCTTTCACCGAGTTTCTAATGCTGAATGTTTACTAATAGATGTGTGACAAACTTGTGTGTCATACATTTCAGCAAAAGTTTTAAATTTGGTCATGTCTTTAACAACACGATAACTCCTTCGTTTGCAAAGTAAGGCCAAATCCCCCTTGTTACCTGGTTCAAAAACTACGGAACTTGTCACAGAAACGTATCAGTCCAGCCAAAAAGAAAAGATCTGACCTTTTTCACCATAGAGCGTTCATTCGATTCTGCTCTTCTAGCAGTAGAATTACTTTACTGCAAAGGAAGCTACTATGTAATCGCTAAGTTACCTTGACGTCAAATGAAATTGTGGCTGATTGATTACGGATAGAAGAAATGTGATCCGTTTGTAATGTATCTGAATCGCGTTCACTTATCTCTTGTTCACAAAACTCTTAAATTTCAGCCATTTCCCTATTGCATACATAGATAGAACGTGTACTGTCCATTTAGCTCAAAATACGGAGTGACGCAAAGAGAAAATATGTTCCAATTATCAACTTATAAGACAAAGTAAAATATCGCAACTTAAACGAATTTAGTATTAAACAGATTTCGAACTGAAACAACTGGTCTTGAACATAAACATTAACAATACCCAAGTTAATACAAACCAACACTCTCCTTCAGAACTTCAGACTAATTACTAATTCCAATTCATCCCAACAGATTACAGATCTAGTACTAATAATCTATTTCTAATAATTGCAGAGTTCCTTAACTTTTAATAGCTCATCTAATAACTGGATACCGCTAGGAAGTCTCTAAAATTTGAATACACCACTTAACTGCCTAGAATTGATATCATTTTTACTTAAACCAATTTAAATATTTCAGGATTTGCGTAGAAATTACTGAAGTCCTGTTTAAGAACACGTTATTGGAAATTAAAAGTCTCTTATCATTTGGCAGACATTTTCCATCGTTAAGAAATGGGCCAAGGGGACTACCTTCCTTAGTGCAATGCTCATTGGCATTTATCCATATATATTAGTTGAGGGCGAAAGTTCTACCCGTTTTTAGTACCCATAAAGAAATGCAAATAAACGCAAAATGAACATTACCTATGATTCTGCATAATCCCCATTGCTATCTATGACCTCTTGCCATATTTCTGGTAGGAGATGAATCCCACGGCGGTAAACTTCCGGCGGTTTCGAGTCAAAAAGTCTTGGATGGCAGTTTTCACAGCATCAAAATCAGTCAGAAAATCAAAAAGATTTTCTGACTGAAGGAATTGTGAAACGCACGAAATAGGTGATAGTCATGGTGCCAAGTCAGGAGAATAGGGAGGGTGGGGTAAAACCTCCCAACCAAAGCCCATCAAATTTTGGCGAGTGCTGACAGCAGCGTGTGGCCTGGTGTTATCGTGATAAAGGATAACACCGCGACGATGGATGAGACCTGGCCGCTTGGATACGACATTTGAATGCAGCTTGTCTAACTGTAGAGAGTAGAAGGCAGCATTGATGGTTTGGTTGTGTGGCAGGACTTCCCAGAGAATTATTCCCTGCACATCCCACCACACACTCAATAACACCTTCTTGGGATGAAGTTAAACTTTCGACGTCGATGCAGGCGGATCAGAAGTCACAGAACACACAGTCCTACGACGCTTTACGTTACGGTACATAACCCATTTCTCATTTCCTGTCACGATTCCACTCCACAAGCAGTTTCCATGATGGACGAGCTGTTGTTTCAAAACCATTCACCATTGCTCGCGACGCTACTAAAGGGAGACAGTGGTCTCAAAGTCATAAATCCTGGACTGTGAAGCGATGGAAAAAGGCCATTTTGTGAAATGAGTCGAGCGTTACACTTTTTTCGACTGGTCGAATTTACGTGTGGAGAACGCCATCCCATACTTACGTTCTGTATCGTTTGCTACCAAGAGTGAAAAGCGGTGGGGGTTCAGAGCCATGCTATGGGCAACATTATCGTTGTATTCTGACGGACCAATCATTACAAGGATACTGACATTATGACATATGACATTATGACATTATGACATTACTGACATTATGACATTATGACATTATGACATATGACAAGGATCATTACAAGGGTTCTGACAGACCCATTACAATCATACCAATCATTACAAACATCTGCAAGGTCACGTAACTGTCAAAGATTATGTAACCATTTTCAGGGATCAGGTCCATCCCATGGTGCAAAGCATTTTCTTTGAGGGCTATGCTGTTTATCACGATGGCAAAACCCGGGTTCACACAGTTCACATAGTCCACGACTGGTTTTCTGAGCATCGAGATATAATTTTACATCTGCCATGGGTCCCACAATCGCCCGATCTTAATAATAAGACGCCACGTGGCATTAGTGATAACACGTGTTTCCAAAGTTGTGTGCTTTTCCATTTCGTTTATTGTATTACTGGCTTTAATCATCGTGTTTTACGTTGTTTGTGACTTTAGTGACATAAAGTGAATTTGTGCTTCCGAGGAAAGTTCCTCGAGGCACAAGACTTTCAACTTTCATCCGAGTAAAGTTGCCCTACCATGTGGTTTCAACGTGGTAAGTCATCAACTAAGTAACTTCTTTTGTTCGCTTTTGTTCTTTTAGTTTTACTTTTGGTGCACAAAATGGTAAGAACACAGGTGGGTGGAAGGAATGGGAAAAACCTTGGTTCAGTGTCAAATTTGTACTCTGTGGTCAGAAAACACCACTGAGAACACGGTTACTTTTTGTTGTATTAAATGTGCAAAATTATCTGAACTGCAGAAGGGGAGGTCAGTAGGTTACGAGAGGACTATCCAGTCTTAAGGTTCAGTTCCCTACGGGTATTGAGGTGGAAAAAGAGAACCGAACCAAGATGGTGAGCTGAAGAGAGAGATGAGGGATAAGAGTGAAGAACGGGAGCTGGCGGAAAACTGCGTCCTCCTTTGTGATTCAGTGTTTTGCGAACTTGGAAACAGTTATTGCAGAATAGACAATAGACAATGGTTTTTTGGAGTCTACCTACCTAAAGGCTAAAGTTAGTGATGTGGTGAGTGTTGCTGATAGGTCGGCTGAAGGTAGGGAGAAGGCAGTCATATGGATGGGGACATACGATGCAGCCGCAAAGAGATCAGAGGACTTCGTGGAGTGTTCGTGGACATTCGGGTACTAACCGAAAACCCTGTTTCGATCCCAGGCAGGGTCAGAAATACATTTAGCATATCTGAAAGCGTACGGTAGCTACCTAAGATCTGGAGAAATTTCTTCTCATTGTTTAAAAGTTGTCGCGCATGTGTGGTTGTATGCATACTGCGCTCACAAGGGCGGAAATTTATTGCGGAATTCGAGTCGGCTCAAAATGCGGAACATGCGGAAAATAAATAAAAATCTGGCTCATATTGCCAAAGAGAAGTTCTGAGATCTATATGGTTTGTTTCCTTCTTCTGTAGGGTTCAGATATTCGGGTACCAACCGAAAAACTCTGGTTCTATTCCAGGGCGCTCTAGAAATACATTTAGTATCTCTGAACGTGTACGGCAGCTGTAAGACCTGGAGAAATTTCTTCTCATTGTTTAAAAGTTGTCGGGCATGCATAGTTGCACTGATCAGTTCTATTTCGGTTCTTCCTGCTTGCGATTATGTCCGTGACATTGATCTGTTGTTTCACCAAAGTATCTCTTCCGATCTGTTCTTGTAATACCTAACGTACATATTTCCATACTTCTTTGGGTTGCTGTCGTTTTTGAACAGCCTTTGCTCTTAATGTCCAAGTTTCGCCGCTTTACGCCAGAATAAGAAGAATACGCTGGTTGAGGACTTTATGTTTCAAACGCAATGTCATATTTCTTTTGAATATTACACTACGTCTCCAAGCATCACTCTGTGATTAACTTAATCCATAATGATTCCATCCATAGGTACTTGTTGGTCAAGATAAATATAATTTTCTATATCCTCCAGCCTCTCTTTATCAACTTGAATAGCACCTTTCTTTATGAGATTATTGTCTGAAAAACCTTTATTTCAAAAGAAAATCGCATTGAGTCAAAAAAATAAACTAAAATACCTCATAACGTTTGATTTTTTACGAATGAAAATTGTCTGCAATAGGAGATATCCAATTGTTTATTTTCAACAACACGCTACTGAACGGCACAAATAAGCCCTTAGAAAACCAACAGTTTTTTTTGTAGAAAGAAAAAGTTGTAGTTAAAGTTATAGTAAGGGAGAAATACTTATAGTTAGAAAAGGAATATATATGAGAGTCGAAAACTTTGATTCGAACCCGTGCGATTCGAGTATGAAGCCTGCTCCTGAGTTAACCAATTGCACCACATTGATCTACGCTGAAGCCGTCATATATTCAACTTCAACACAATCTAGTTGCATATAATTTACGAAAGAAAATCACCTGCAGTGGGAAATAACTGTTATTCTGAAGAGCACGCTGCTAAATAACAATGAAGCCTTCGGAACACCAACTGGTTTCTACGAATGCCGGGAATACCCAGGAGATAATTCTTCAGGAATGATGCTAAATATGTACGCAGTTGTTTAGCGCACAAGCAGGCTTGGTGTTCGGTCACCGGTTCGAGTCCGAGTAGCCGCTCATACTTATTCTTCTAACAAAACTGTGTCGATAAGAAAACAGTTGGTTTTCCAACGCTTGTTTGCCCTTCAGCAGCGTGGTGTTCAAAATAACAATTTACTTTTGGATAGCAAAAAGAAGAACGTTTGAAAACGTGTAAAACCATATACGATTTATAAAAACAGTATAACAAGTATGAACTTAGAGATTCTGCTTCTCTGTTAGCAGCACAAATTTCTTCTTTAAATGACGATCCTGTAGACTAGATACATTCCTAGGCACATAAAGCGATGCAAGCAGTCCTTTGGAGGGAAGACTTGCTGGTTGCACCATTGTGGAGGCTTGCTGGTTGCATCATTGTGGAGGCTTTCTAGTTGCATCATTGTGGGGGTTTGCTACTTATGTTACTGGGTACACTGTTAGTGCATATTTATGAACTGTCTCCGTCGTGCCAACCACTAATCTTCTGGAATGACGCAAATAAAATTCACAAGCCATGAAAATAAAGGCAATAAAATTCCTAGGTAACATGCAAGAGATACCGAAGATGCATGACATAAATCTAACCTACAAAATACACTCATCTGAGAGAACAAAAAAGACCCCCAAGAAAAACATTAAATCGACACGACACTTGGTAGGCAAATTTAACAGTATCAAAGATGCAAACGACTAAACATTCGTGCGCAATGGACGGGAACTATTGTCACCGTGAGCAGATTCATCACGCAACCTATATTGAATAAAACAGCAAACAACTACGATCTATGTTCATACCGATTATCGTCGCCTTTACAGAGATATCTGTTTTCTGCCACGACTGCTGTTAGAAAGCACGAGGACACTATACACCGAAATAAACTTCCAAGCAGGGGGTATGGCTGGGCTGTGTGAAGCTGCATGGTCATCATAGGGTGTCACCTGAGCCGAACTATCAGTGCTGTGCAAAGCTGTTGGATAATGTACGCTGCAAGGTACGTATCAACGAAATCGGACCGACTCAGTAGCACAAGTGTAAGAAAATATCAGCTGATTGTCCAAACAGCCCGAAGAGCTCCAACATCGTTGTTGTCCACGGTATAACATGTTGTAACTACAGCCATGCCAATTGCAGCACATGCTACAATTGCACGACGATTGGATGGTTCAGGGATACCCTACCGTCGCCCTTTGCGACGACTGCCGTTAACGCCGTCACGCAGGCACCACCGCCTCGCATAGGTACCTAGTCCGAGCATAATTTACTGGTGCCGACTGACATCGCATTGTATTCAGTAATGAATCCCGCTACAGTATTGTACCATATGATCATCGCATTGTTATCTAGTACAATCAACTGTCTCCAGTAGGCTTTATTGTGCAACGCTGCTCAGACAAATACTTCGGGTGTGCTAATATGGGGAGCGATCTCCTATGGTAGCAGATGGTGCGTCGTTATCCTGCGAAGAATATTAAAATATAACAAATATAATAATAAACTACAGTCTTCGTCCTGTCCCAACTCTCTCGTGTCCTTCATCGTAATCGACCCCCTCAAGAGAATTGACCATCTCTGAATCATAATGGACCGCACGAGCAGCAATTAATCTCAAAGAACTCAAAGAATCTCAAAGATTTCAGGATGTTTGGCAAAATCTGTCCCAGGGTGATATCAGAGCTCTATAGGATTTCACGACATGTGGGACATGCATATCGTGACATGGATTGCCGCCGGCGGTGATTTCACAACATACTAGCTGTGCCATGCATAGCCAACATTGCCACGGTTCATCATGGAAGTGTCGTGAGGCCTTGATTTTGTAACAGTTCCTTATCTCTGCAGTTCAGATGGTTAATTTCGATAAAAAAATAATGCTTCCTTCCGGTTGCTTGCTTTACTTAAATTTCAAAATGTAACATCATATTTTACGATTCTGAAAAAACGGTGAAACTAGTTCTGCAACATAAAAAGTGTCGCGTATGCAAAATACTTTTACTGTAGGACATGCCAATCTCTGTTACATGGTACTAAAGTAAAAGAAAATGAAATTTAAAAAATGCTTATCATGAGGATTTAAAAACCGTGTGCGGAAATGTGTTATAAATATATTTAAAAGTTCATTTTATGAATGTGTGGCATTACTAAAGTCTTGGGAGATTAATGTTTCTAAATCGTTCTCGCACGCTTATTATGCATATAAAATATATATACCGTCGGTCATTAAGTACCATTTATTGTTTAAAAGAATTTTCTCAAATGAGAAAGAAAGAAACAAACCTGCGTGTGGCAGGGATATAATTTATACAGTTTCAAGGAAAAATTGTTAAGCTATTTTCACAAAAGAGACAATTTATTTATTTTGGGCCATTCATAATTAGCGAAAATTGGTGAATATTCAATAATATTTCTAGACATTCTTGTAGACAAATTATTTTATTACACTCCTAGAAAGTTATAATGACATTAGGGAGACGGGGAAATAAAGGTTTCAATTGAAAAAGTCCAAATATGACGTCATTATTTCAGTTATTTTGAACATTAATATATTGCTAATTTGCTTGTTACTTAGTTGCCATGGATACAGATTTTTAACAGTAGTTCCTTACAAGCTTTATATTAATTAAGAAAATTGCTCTTTTACTTTTTTCACAAAGTCGATTATTCCGTCTAAAATTTTAGCAGTTAATTTGGAATTAATTTTCCACATCAATAAATATATGCCAAAGTAATTAGTTTAATACAGTGGTAATAAAACCGTAAAAATTATGAATGGTATGCACTTATAACAAAATATTTATAATTTCTAATTTTTCGCGAAGAGCTCGGCAAAGAAGCAACACAAGTTTTAGCACTTCAGAGACACAAAACTCTTGATTTCAATATTTAGAAAATCATAAAGAAAATAATCCACACAAAAAATAGCCACAAAATGTTAAGAACATATTTTTTAGTGATCTTGAAGTGTATTGCAGTCTTTGAATCTGATAAACTAAATAGACAATACCAGAAATAATTTGCTGAACATATCTGGTAATAGACGCCTATCAACATTTGTCTATTAGAGGGCCACCCATACGAACTGGTATGTAGATTTTCCATCCCATCATCCTCTACCTGCCATAAAGCATATGTTATTTGAACCTTACACCACAAAGCCCTATCGCATAGCAGCAACGATGGCCTGAAGAACGAAGAAGTTCTGCATGTCGACAACACCTTACGACAAAATGGCTGCACGAAAAGACATTTTGTCGCAATCTGACGAAATCTTGAGCCCTCTAGCACTGCTGGGTCTCAACTTGTGGAAGAAGAACTAATAACTACTATCGAACTGTCATATGCTGAATGTGTATCGGAAACGATATCACGAATACTGATCGGAATTAAAACGTTCTACAAACCCCGCTCATCTTTTCCCGACACGGTGAGGCACATGAAGGACTCGGTTCCAACTGATGATTCAACAGGAGTAGTTTACTGGATTCCGTGCGAAGACTTCAACAAAGCATGTATATTAATAAAACGAAAAGACCTGTTTTAGTACGGCTCAAAAACAGCTTGCACAACATGCGATCACTTAACGATGCGACCCACACTTCCATGCTTTAGAAATGGCCTACAGAAATGCTATCAATACGAGCATCCGTTTGTCCATTGTCTCTTAGAAATACGGAACAATGAAGCGCAGAGAAACCCATCGTTCCGATCTGATGTCTACTTCGCACCACCACAGTAAGGTGAGACCAAAATTTACCAAGATATTTAGCAATGGCTAAACATCTTGGTAATAACTTGGAATAGCCTCAACTTGGAATACCGAGAACCACCGTTGGTTTTCCAGAAATCACATATAAATATTGACAGATCGTACCTTCTCGTCATTCGGTCGATGAAGTCTACTGGTGATGGCCGAAACGTTATGAGTCCCCGGTTGATATTGCAGTCGCTCTATTACCCATTTATTCTTGGCTACGACCAGTGATAAGAACGTTGTTTAATGATGTCAATCCAGGTTGGAGTCAAGTGCAAAACTCATGGACCAACATTATTTCTTGATATCACAACAAGAGTAGCTAACGAAAAAGGGGCCGGTGATTTCCGTAACGAATAGTTCCTTGCGAGTTTAACTTTTTATTACAATGAGTGTAATACCGTTAGCCATAAATTTTCAATTTTATCGTGGTCATGGATTTGACAACGAGTATTCAGGCAAATGAACATTTTTTCTCTTCTTGACACGAAATTATCTGTATTGGAAGGAACAACAGCCTGGCGCATAGCGAAACCAGCGTAAGAATTTGGAATATTTACAAGTACTTATAAAGCCTACCCATTGTAAATATGCTTTAGAGCTGTGCTAGTTTTAAATATAACGTAGTTATTATTATTTTAGTTTACATATATTGATTGATGCACTGCTGTTTCTCTTTACTGCCTCCCGTAAAGCAGAGTGGAACATACAAATTTCTACATATGTACATTTTGTTTTCTGTGGTTACATTTACATAGATATTGTTACGCCTAAATCGGAAGGCCCGGCAGCTAAGCAAGAGACTGGAGG
>JJRW01S0012948.1:15270-26603 GCA_001188405.1 Loxosceles reclusa | reverse complement strand
CTTTGACTTTATGGTAATTATGGCGAGTGAGCGTTCTTGTCGTGTAAAAAGCCTGAGAAGCTCTAATTAGAAACTTAACGATTCTGACAAACGTCAGTTTGCAACTGCCTCTGCGGATCTTGCTTGCACTCATGCTCTGGCAGTCGGCTCGGACGAGAGAGACCTTGAAACATAACCATATTTCTTAGAAAGAAAATTTGTATTTATAGACTTCCGGCTTGAAATTTGAATATTTTTCTCAGCGTTTCCCAGAGTACCGACAAAAATAATCAGAAGAAGCTAAGTAGGTTTAACAAACGTTGCTAATTCGATAACTGTGCACAAGGGGGCAAATAAGAGTCTGGAGTAAAAGGAAATGTAATATTTTTCTGATTACAACACGACCATCATCTAGTAGAGACTTAATGAAATAGGAAACAACGTATTTAAGCCCAGATTGATATAATTTTGTAGACCGATTTCGTTGCAACAATGGTGTAGCTGCACCATTGTTGCATCAAAATCTGTCTACAAAAATAAATCAATTTGTGCTTAAATACCTTGTTTCCTATTTCATCAATATAGAGCAACGCCAAATGCTAAATCGTTAGAAGAGAGTTAGTTATAGTTTTAGCACTGGGAATTATGGCGCTGCAATCGACTTTCCATAATGTTGTTATAAACAGTGTTTCTATGAAGCCCTATGGAAATTTTGTCTTGTTCTTATATGTATACTTATTATTTTAAAGTCAGTCACATAATTAGAAAAACCCTTGTGCAATTGACAGAAAATAAATTATTCTGCCATATTACGCCCAGATTCTCCTAGGATATGTTCGTTTTTTTTCCGTGATGCAGTGGGACGCGATATTTCGTTCATTGACCACAATGCTCGTCTACACAGAACAGCTGACGTGTCTGAGAAACTGGAAAATGAAGGTATTGAGCGCATGACATGGACTGCATATTCTCCGGACTTTGATCCCGTAAAACATCCCTGGGACATTCTTGGGAGACGTGTTGCATAACGAAACCCTCCCCCCCTCCAAACTGCGGAATAAGTCAAAATTGCCTTGAGAGACAAATACTGCTACTACTACTAGTAATAATAAGAAGAAGAAACTTTATTTTCGGAAATTATGTGCATGCATATGAAAGAACAAATTATCAAATCAAATTATTAAATTAAATCAAAATAAATTAAATTACAAATTCAAAGGTATTTAAACATAATCCGGGGGGAGACACGGAGAAGGTCATTTCGACCTGACTAGCCTCTCTGTGCCACCCTTAAACAATGTTATCAGGAGAAGGATGTTGAGAACAAATGCTATAAACAAAATGCAAAACAGTATTATGTTTAAAAGTTACCCAGTTTGATATCATCCATAAGTAACTTTTTATACATACAAAAAGGCTAGATGCACTCCTTATCCGGAGAAGAATCTCATTCCATAATAAAATTTGACAATATTGAACACACATAGAGACTTCTGGGTCAGAGTACCGCGTCATTTGGAGATCTTGGTTCCAACGTTTCGACGAGATTGCACACATCTTCTTCGGGATTTAAGTTTTCAGGTTCATGTTTCAGGGACAATATTTCTTAGATCTCCTCAACAGTTTAGTGGAGAGCTTGTATAACAGATGCCAAACGTATGTTAATGTCCAAAGACGTCACACACATGGCTGAGACATTCATATCTATAATCATTCCGGCGGGAAGGAGAATTTTTTCTGACTGGTCGGAATTGCTCAAGCATAATTTTTTTTAATTTTATCAGATTTTTCTGCGGCGATATCCATACTATATTTTTAATAACGATGAATGCCCAGTACCCCTAATAGCTACTATACAAGTTCCATTTCTTGAATCAATGATTCTTTACGCCGATAAACGCCTTAACAATTGCCAAGCAGAGTACCCCCAAGTTCGCTGTTTCTCGAATCATGTGATAACAATAAATAATAACTTCAATATTTCGCATGCTTTCTTATTTATCTTTTTCTCGGACAGAAGAACGAACGAATGAAAAAATAAACTTAGATGCCAATCTTCTTCCCACTCTGTAAACATTTATCCCTAAAATAAATGATTTAAAATAAAGCATAAATGGGATATTTTCGAATTCCGTTGCACGTGCTAATTTGTACAGCATGCGTGTCAGCTACTTCTACTGAAAGCACCTCAAATATGTTTTTAAGCCTAGGTCTATGAGAGTTTCAAAATTTCCCATGTTTTAACACAGTATGCAGGATACCCTGCACACTGTACATTTGTATTTCCGTACACTGTAAAGAAGTACTTTACTTTTTTGTCGACGCCGGGATTCGAACCTACGGATCTGCCATCCCCAAAGCTTCATAGTGGCCGCTTTAACCAATTAAGCTACGCCGACACTTGTTTGTCGAATCTTATTTTGAAGTCCTTTGTGGATGGACATTAAATTCTTTCCCCTCTTGAAAGAGAGGTCAGGATATCGACCTGATCTCGTGTGGTGGACCTAACGGTTGCGTCCTTTGCCACTATTGTGTGTTGCTAAATTCGGGCGCCATTTGTAAAGAAAAACATTTATTTTTTGTCGACGCCGGGATTCGAACAAACGGATCTGTCATCCCCCAGACTTTTAGAGTGACAGTTTCAGTTAAGTTACGCCGACGCTGAAATTCTATGCTTACTTTGAAGTCTTTTGTGGGTGGACATTACATCCTCCCCCACTGGAAAGAGAGGTCAATGTATAGAGCTGACCTCGAGTGGTGGACCTAATGGTTGGCTCCTTGGCCACTGGTGTGTGTGTGTCCATGTTCGGGCGCCATCTGTAAAGAAAAACTTTACTTTTTGTCGACGGTGGTGTTCTAACCGACGGATCAGCCATCTCCAGAGCTCCAGAGCGGCCGCATTAACCGATTAAGGTACGCCGACTCTTGTTTGTCGAAGCTTACTTTGAAGTCTTTTGTGGGTGGATATTACAACACATGATCTTGCTCTAAAGGTGTGTAGCATTTCTATTGGACTCTGCTCTTCTAGCATCCTAGATTATCTTGTACTTCTTTCGCGATCCTTCTAAAATTAACCGGTCTTCATCAGATGGATGTCGGTTGGAAACCACTTACAGAAGTAATCCAAGAAGTATCTCAAACACTTATTCTCTGTGTATGGTTTCGAAAGTCGGTCGGTTATAAAGACAATTGGCGTCCGACACATTTCGCGAATTTCTTCTCTAAGCGGTCTGAAGCTGCCCCTCCGCCTGACGGAATGCGAGTTATCTTTAAGAAAATTCGCACGACGAACACAAACTAAGCTAAGATTTCAGACTAGGAAAGTGCAATGCACATGCAGATTTGTAAGGCAAGAAGTTGTGCCCGGAGATTTGGAAAACTTCTTGTAACGAGAAGTTCTATGAGGAAAGGGTGGAATTTAGCGCAGGTGTTAATTCAGTATATAGGGTTCACCTTCATACTTCGTACCCTTACACACTTCTTCACGTTTCAAACACCGTCAACATGGTTTAGTGGACGGAGAGCCTTTCTCCGGAGAGCCCTGCAACACGTAAGGTATTGCCTGCCAGCACAATTCAACATCTCCTTCGCAGAGGAGGTTGCATGCATTCCTTGTCGGCGAATTCCCTCAATCCTCAACCAGTGTAGCTTCGGACAATAACAGAGTTCTTAATGTGAGAAACAGTATACAAATTGACAATATGTGTTTCCGGATGAGTAGCTGATTCAGCTTGGGTAGTAATGGTGGCCTTATGTACATTGAAGGCATCATGGTGAGGGCCATTTTCTGGAATGAGGTTCAGAACCGAACGCCAAGTATGATAGTACGGAGTGATGAAGAATTATATACCACCACCGATCTTGCTTTCTAAGAATTGAAGACAGTCTTAACAGCAGCATCAAGAAAGTCGTTGAAGTCACTTTCTTTCTTTAGAGCACTACTCTCGCTACACTCCAGTATGTCATATTATAAGTTGCTAAGAATGTTCAAACCTTTTTCGAATAGTTTCACCTTGGCTTGTCCATTTGTTAGACATGATGCTTGTTCAATATGTCGCGAATGTGTCATTCGGTTCTTGCATATTCAACACTGTATACTGTACGAGTTTCCAAAGGGCATCAATATCACAGCATCTAGAAAAAAAAACTTTTCGGATATTTACCCAGAAGCGTTAGATGTTCGTAAATGCCAAAAGTGGTTTGCAAAGCTCAGCTCGGACGATTTTGACATGTCTAACGCGTATCGTGTGGGAAGACCACTGACTCTAGAAAATGATGTTCTACGGGCAGTTGTTGAAGCCGATCCCTGTCAGACTATGAAAAGTTATCGTATAAGCTCAAATTCACCTTGGACAACAGTTCAAAATCATTTGAAGCCGATTGATAAGGTCCAAGCACTATATTAGATGAAAATAAGGCGAACCGGATTTGTTGTTGCAACGGTATAAAGCTAAATCATTTATTAGTCGTGTGGTGACTAGAGACGAGAAATGAGTGCTTTATTATCCCAAAAGAAAAAGGCAATGGCAACGACTCAAACTTCAGTACCAACCCCGAATACAGGTTTACACTCTAAAATTTTCTTTCTTTGTGCTTGACGGAATATGCGAGGCATAATCCATTTTGATGTCGTGGAACCAGGCCGAACCATAACTTTAGACTCCTGTTGTGAAATATTAGAATGCGTAAACTCAGCTTTGAGTAATTGTAAAGAAACTTGTGCCTTTTGTCGACGCCGGTATTCGAACCGACGGATCTGCCAGCTCCGACGCCGACAGATATCTGGGCAGCTTATTGTGTCGAAGTCCTTTTTGGGAAGTATATAGCACCTTACATCCTTCCCCATGTTGTGAGAGAGGTTAGGGTACATCCTGACCTCGAGCGGTGGGCCTAAGGGTCCGGTTATTGGCCACTAGTGTGAGTCCCTGTTCGGGTGCCATTGAAAAGAAACGTGCCCTTTTGTCGGCACCTTTTGTCGAACTTACGAATCTGTCTGGTGTAAACGTTTTACCAGTTAAGCTACGCCGACAGATATCTGGGGGGATAGCCTTACATAAAAGCATCCGACATTGGTCATTAGAAAAGTCGAAATTCTTGAGAATGCCAATAAAGTAAGATCATTCTGGGGGGAAAATTCATGAGAATCAGCAACTTAGAGTGAGAGGTGTTACCACATCCACCTTATTCGCCCGATGTTGCATCTTCTCTCTCTCTCGGGATTACCATTTATTCAGTATTTTGCAGAACATTTTGAGTGAAGAAAAATTCAAAACGCAAAGTTATCAAAAATGAATGCTCGTCGTTCTCTCGATCCGGAATACCAAATTTGCCCACTCGATGGAAAAAGATTATTGATCGGAAGTGTAATTATATATAATTGTGATTAAAAATAAAAGCATTATTATTGGGTTGATGCAAAAGTTCGTCCTGTTTTTGTCGCTAGATGGCATTGCATCACGAAACCGGATTGTTGTCTATTTCACACGTGTAATGTTTTCATGTTGTTTGACAGAAGGAATTTCTCGGCGAGTACACGGGCAAAATATTTCATTCAGTTGTGTTTTGTAAATTTTGTGAAGCATTAGAGATGGCAGAAAATAAGGAGCATCTTCAACATATGCTTCTTTATTTCAGAAAAAGCAAGAATGCTTGGCAGACGGAAAAGAAGGTATGTGCGATGTACGGTGGGGGTGCCTTTGATGATTCCAAAAATCGTAAGTGATTCAGAAAATTTCGTGAAAACAATTTTAATCTGAAGAATGCACCACATTCTGAACGACCTGCCGGGGCTGATGGTAACGAGTTTATTGTAATGAATTTATCCAATTCCCTTACTAATATAATTTCTAACATGCGAGAGGAACGAGCGAAACACGGAATTAGCATTATTTTCTCGCTGCCACTGAACCAAAATGCAGATTAGGTGCAATGTCACAAGCATACGTGATGAGAATCAAAGTATAAAAGAACGAGCAAAGAAAAAGGCAAGGTCTTTTTGGTTAACTTTCGTGGTAATCAACTTTTGGACAACGACTTTATACTGTGTCGGTTCTATACACCGAATATACGTTACGGCGGATACTTTATTGTCCGTACGAAGGATATTGCTATCGAGACTAAAACGTCTTTGGAAATATCACAAGCTCGTCAGTGAAAGTTCAAACCTTGAGCAAACGACTTGTGACTTCTCCCGACTTCACATAAGGAAACGGATAGGTAAAATTAAGAATACACCAGATTATGTATTTAAATAAAGTTTAGCTACCACTTGACTAATAGTCACAGAAATTGGATCAGGTAAGTAACATTGCTACTTGAATTGGATAAAAATTAAAGTACATTGAATTATTATGTAGGTGCGAATTTGGCACAAAGTTTGTTGTTAATTTTCTACCTTGCTCGTTTCTATATTGAAGTAAATTTAAGTTGTTTAAACTTAGATTGGCTCATCATATTTTCACTTAGCAAGTCGCTAAAACTCAGTTAAGCATAATTTGGAAAGTGTATATTTTGTTGGGTTGTAAATTTACGGGAACATATTGAAAGGCACATTATTAAGGTTAGTATTATTGCATACTTTAATTATGTCTGCTAAACGTAATTTTTCTATGAAATCTCAAAGAGCAGCAGACTCACTATTGTCTGACTCCGAGGAAGTTCAGACACAAGTATTTGATATAATGTCTAGTTCTCGTGCTCGAAGCGTTGATCTAGCCGGATTCAACAAAAGGCCATTATAGTATTCTCTCTAATTGAAAGCGATCAACATAGAACAACTCGAGAGATCAGAAGCAATCTTGGAATCAACCAGTCTACAGTGCCAAGGCTATTACGTCAGCTTGGAACTTAACAAGGCCAATGTATGGGTACCGCATGAGTTAACGGAGAAAAATCTGATAGAACAAGTTTCTGTTGGCGATTCTCTATTGAAACGCAACGAAATCCATAGATTTATAAAGCGGATGGTTGCAGGTGATGCAAAATAGATTGTGTAACGGTGTAAGGGTGGAGATTCCCCTTGAACCAGTGCAAAAGCCAGTTTGCATAGGAAGAATGTTATGTTATGCATTTGTTGGGACTGGAAGGGCTATTACCTGAAGACAAGACGATTAATTCGGAGAAATGTTGTACACAATTAAGTGAATTAAAGCGAGCCATCGACGGGAAGCGGCCTGAATTAGCGAACAGAAAGGGAACTGCGTTCTATCACGACAATGCGAGACCACACGTGTCTTTGGCCACACGACCCAAAGTTTTACAACTTGGCTTAGATGTTTTGGTCCATCCATCGTGCTCTCTGAACCTTTCGCCCTCCGACTGCCGTTCATTCGATCGCTTCAAAACAGCTTAGATGACTAAAACTTGACCAGAAACCTTTAGCCAGAAACCTCAGAGTTCCTACGAGCGCAGGATTGTGCATCTGCTGGAGAGATGGAAAAAGGCTTTCGAACAGAACAGTACATACTGCATTGATTAAATATAATTTTTAGTAAATAATATTGTTCTCCAAGTTTTGCAACAAAAAAAAAAGAAAAAAAGGGACAAACATTGTAATGTCCACCCACGAAAGACTTCAAAATAAGTTTCTACAAACAAGAGTCGGCGTAGCTTAATTACAAATACAAATACAAATACAAAATGAGAGTCAGCAACAGGCAAATGCCCAGCATGGCTGACCATGTCTAAAATCCGTAAAAATACGGAGACCCTCTCCGTCGTCAAGAGCGATAAGCAAAGATTAGGGAACGGAGTTCCCTCGTCCAAATCAAATAGAACAAGAAATACACTAGAAATAATAGCATTAAAATTTAAAAACACTTATATGTAAAGCCTCCAAAGTCACCCCAAACCCATAAATATGCGAAAACAATATTTTCCGTCGTCAAAACACGAAACACCAAGAAACACAAGAAACAAACACATTATCAAAACTAACTGGTACCTTAATTGGTACCTTAAACTAACTGGTACCACAATTGGTAAAAGCGGCTGATCTGGAGCTTTGGGATGACAGATCCGTAGGTTCGAATCCCATCGTCGACAAAAGTAAAGTTTTTCTTTACAAATGGCTCCCGAACATAGCAACACACAATAGTGGCCAAGGACACAACCGTTAGGTCCACCACTCGAGGCCAGGTAGATATCCTGACCTCTCTTTCAAGTGGGAAAGGATGTAATGTCCACCCACAAAATTCTTCAAAATAAGCTTCTGCAAACAAGAGTTGTAGCTTAATTGGTTAAAGCGGCCGCTCTGTAGCGGAGCTCTGGGGGATCCGTAGGTTCGAAGCCTGGCGTCGACAAAAGTAAAGTTTTTCTTTACAACATTCGCATCAACCCAATAGAAAATTGGCTTGTTTCAATTTATAGAAAAACGGCATTGCTTTCAAGTATCCTTTACAGAACAATCAATGAATCAATATAATTTAAGTTCCACCAACACTGATATTGAATTTGAAGAGTCCCTAAGCTCATAGGTGATAGATTCAATCTTCTGAGCACGTTTCATCTGGTGGTGGGCAACGCAGAATAAGGTGGAACCCATCAAATTTTCCCGCAACGCGTGACGCACAAAACTCGATGTTCAGAGTACAAACTGCCGTGTATTAATCGAAAAAGAAGACAAGAAAATAAAAAGCGATCACACACATACACCAAAAACTTTTATCAGGTTCCACTGTGGGTGGGAAACTGCTTAATTCAGTTTTCATGTGGAAAATGCATTGCGAGCAAGAGTCACACATTTTTCAGTGGAAAACAAACGTGTCCGAAATGCTAAGCGCGGTGAAAACGGTGCAATACTCAGTCGCGAGTCACGGTATTAATGTTCGAGCGTGGGTGCAACATTCATTAGACAGCACGGACCCATTTAGGGTTCGGACCTCACTTCCGATCGCGACGTTCGCCTGCGCACGCGAGTCGGAAGCAACCTGTTAAGCGGCGTGCAACACGTTTCTCGCGCAGGAAGTCGGAGCAGGAAGTCGGCCATCTTGGGCCTTCCAACCTCGGCAATTTTACGGCCTCGATTTCGGTTTATGGCGTACTTTTTATGCGGTGGGCGATTTCGGACGACTGTTTTTTCTTTTTTTATGCTCTTTTTTGTGCTCTTTTTTTTACCCTCCTTGCTGCTTCCACAACAGTTTTCCGTTTTTCCTCTGTGAAATGACGGTGGCGGTGGTGTTTTTCGAGGTTTTTTTTTCCTTACTTCCTTTGTCGAACGGTGATTCCGAAAAACGTGCTTGGAATTCGAGGTATCTCAATTTGGATGTCGCATCACGGTATTGCGCGCTTTAGCTACAGTTGATGACAGTTACCTTCTTTTCCCTTTTTCCCCTTTTTTTTATATTTCCTTCTTTTTCCCCGGTTTTCGTTCCCCCTCTTTCTTTATACGCTGTCATTTTTATAAAGCTGTAAGGCGGAGTTTTTGGCATGGGGGTCTCTTGGCCTGAGTCCCATTTTCGGTGTTTAGCACTTCAGGAAAGTGGGTTGAAATAAGCATACGAGGGAAAAAAGAAGCGGTGGGGAAATTGTGCGGAAAACATAATGCGAGGAAGATTAAGGTTCTGCGCAAAAGGATAACGTCCAGAATCCTGAAAGACCGGAGATGATCTCGCTTTGTGCTTGAAGCTTCCCACTTGGCGTTTTCGTTTTATATTTTGACAAACTTGTCCCGAATGACAAAATGGCAGACATTGGACAGTTTTTCTTTTTTTTTTGCACTACTTGCAACAGAACATTCCCAAACGTTTGTTCCCACTGTTGCTTCATTCGTTGAATCATTCAATAATAATCTTTCATTTCACATTGGAGGTGGTTGCAAATAAGGCGTATATGTTTCACAACAACAACAATGAAGAATATCTGGCTTTAGATGCTTTAGTTCCACAGATTAAGTACGTATTAACAAATACAATTTTTTTACCAGATTCCATTGATGCGAACGCTCTAAAAATGCTAAATAATTTCTGTGCCTCCGCCAGGTTTTTTGTTTCAGTACACGAACAACTTGAACACTATCCCACAAAGGCAAAAATTAGATAGATTTTCAATCCCTTATCAAAGCAAATCCGCCTTGTTATCGACCGCTGCACATTGAAATGGAGCAAAGACACTACGTTATTAGATTCTAGTAAGCCCTGTAATAGATTCATATCATCAGCTCACTAGTTAGAAACAGTTTTTTATTGCAATTTCCGCTGATACGAGTGCTGTGAAAAAGCTAAATAATTCTGATCTTTGCTTCTGTGGGATAGCAATCAAATCGACAGTTCTACTGCTGGCGGAGGAAGAAATTGTTTAATATTTTCAGAAAGGAATCTGGAAAGAAAATTTCTGTTTCTAATTAATGAGCTGTAGTATGAATCTATTACAGGCTTACTAGGAGCTAAGAACGCTTTTTCTGTGGTTCACTGCAATAAAGAACGCTCGGCAACAACGTGATATCTCACGTGCGGTTCTATCTCCTAGTGGTCAAGTGATTCATGTACTGAACGAAAGACCCGAGTTCAACTCCCGGCAGAGAAGAAATTGTTTAGCATATTTAGAGCGCTAGCGGCAGCGGTATCTGGAAAACAATTCTATTTATAACTAGCGCTGTATATGACCTACGGTATGAATCAACACATTGCAGTTCCGCTGTTATGTACTTGTGAGGAACAAGACGTTCAGCAGAATGGCAAATGCAAAAGCAATGCGTAGAAACAAACGAGAACCAAAGCAGAAAAAGTAGAGATCAGCACTCGAGGATTAGTTCGAGGCTCTCTACCAAAATACCAACTTACGATGCAAGCGAACAGTTGCACGATGATTTTACAACGCAATTTCCGTAACGGCCGTACGTTACGGACGAAGACATATTTAGACAGTAAGCTCCTGAGTCGCTGATGTCTCATTGGTCAATAATGAGCCATCAATTATTTTGTCCTTCTGTTGATAATGCACTTACAATGAGCAGCAACCTTTCTTAGAATGACTGAGCGACAACTGCAGCCGATCTTCCCGCTCACCTTTCAATAGCAGAAGAAAAAGCGTACGGAGCAGACGAAAATTTTCATTTATCAGACAGAGAAAAACAATATTGCAGTAATGCAGTAAAATTGAATTAACTTAGGGCACGCCGTTAAACGTTTAAAATCAAACTGCGGTTAAGCAACCGGCAGCTTTCTGTCCATACTCATTAATCGCAATCTTACGGTTAACAGAAATATTTCAAAATTACGGTTATTCAACTATATTTTACAAAAACAGCTAAGGCACTGTAACTTCACATATTTACGGTTAATGCATCGTAATCTACAGAAGCAGTTTTGAAGACGTTATATTACGATTATTACGATTAATTAACAATATTACCCTAA
>JJRW01S0012937.1:19833-29985 GCA_001188405.1 Loxosceles reclusa | reverse complement strand
AATTTCAGTATTTTGTTTCATATTTGTCATTTTATTTTGTGTATTACTAATTAAATTAGCCTCCACACCTAAGAGCATACAAGAACTCGTATCATTTCTTAAGTGCATTTTACTTCTCTGTTTTGCTTGCCATCTTACTTAATAATTTACTGTATCAAAATCTCCGTTACGACCAAAGTTTGTAACATTTTTTTTATTTAAACGTAATTTTTGGAACATTAATGCATTCAACTTCAAAATAAAATAATAAATTAATAAGTTGCACCATCAAGGAAATGTTGGCTAGCAATGCTATTTGGCAAAGAACAAATAGTCATCATGGACAACGAATGATTACAAAAACGAGACTGGTGACAGCAATATTTAAAGAACTGCTCAGACAAACGTAACGTCACTAAGTATAATGTTGGGATACCATGTTGGCGAACAGAAGCTGCCAGGTGTTGCAGCATGAAGTTGTAGAGATTTCTAATAGTGTCCTGCGATAACCCATCCCCTGCAGCTTGAAGATGCCCTCGCAGTTCCAGCAGATTTTGCGGAAGGGGTGAAGTGGCAAGAGAGCGGCCAATAGCATCCCAGACATTTCCGATTGGAGAGAGATCTGGCATTGCGGCAGGCCATGGCAGAATATCGAGGGTATCCAAGAAAGTATATGGAAATGGCAATTGTATGCGGAGTTGCGCTGAGAGTTCCGGCGTGATCATTGACAAACATTATGACTACTGATTGGAGGACCTTATGGACGTAAATGAATTGTATTTACAGTTCAAATCTTTGACATTGGACTTTCAAAGTTCCCGTGATGAAGGATAAGAGTGATCGGGCATCGTATGAAATCTCACCCCACACCATGATACCAGCCGTCTGGACGTGTGACAATAAACTTCATCATAATGCTGTCCTCGTCGCCTCCACACACAGATGTACTGGTCATCAGCACCCGGACAGAGGTTGGACTCATTACGGTAAAGTACCCTCTGCCATTCGGCAGGGTTCCGCGACAATCGGTGACGGCACCATTGCAATCTGTGGCAACGTCGTTGTGCATCGTCAGAGTGCCTGTGGACCTGTGTCCTGCAGCCATCTGCCAATGACACTAACACTCCCCGGATGTTGCAAGGAGTGTAGCACTTCTCGCTGAACGTCTGCACTCGTGGCAGTCGGGGTGCTCACTGCCTGTCAAATAATCCACCAACCTCTCAGATCCTGCATGTCGTGACTGCATGGGCCTTCCTCTATCCACTGCCGCCAGCACAGTTCTAGTCACATCTGCACAACCAATATGGAGAGCAATATGCCAAAATGTCCATTCCTACTCGAGCAGCCCTATGATGCGCCCCGTGTCACACGCATCAAGATGCGCGTATCGCTATCTAGCTCGTCTCCTAGACATACTACACTTCCAACTGTTGCTACCGAACCAAGCGACGAGTTGGAATAGCCAGCACGCACACCAGGACGACCTTATATACTACGGTAGATTTTGCTACCACGTCCCTCCTTGCGGCCGTCACTTGCGCGCACATTGAATTATCTGCATATCTCACAATCTCACACATACCCACAAAGTTTCTTTCATGTCAGTACCCAGGTGCAACTTTTTTCTCGATGATGAGTGCACTTTCCTTTTGTTCTGAAATAAACGGTGACACACCATTTCTACAGAGATCAATTATTTTTTACTTGCAATTATTCAATGAAAATAATTAGTGTGATTTCTTTGACATATCCCCACAAAATCCATCTTTACTTTTTGTTATATTTCTCAAATTAAAATCTAGATGCCCTAATTCTGATTAATTACAATAACCAGTCTGCACTGCCAGAACAATTTATTAGAGTAATCGTTTCAGAAGATTCTCTGGTTTCTATGTGGCACCAGTCCTTACTGGCACCGTAATTACACTAAAAGTACTAGAAAAACTGGGTTTGAACGAACCTTACATCAAGTAAATGATTCTGTCCATAAGCAGCGTTCATAAAGCGACAAATATTAGTGGAAGCTTAAAGAGCTGATGACGCTGAAGGGTGGCAGATTAATCATGATATGAGCGACTTTCAACGACGTGTGATATAATACATGGCTAAAAGTATTTGGACCCCCCTCCCCTACCCGTTGTAGAATCAGAAAATCCTGTGGCACATATTAATAACATGTCAGTCCACTCTCTGTATTAACCACAATCTGCACACATCTGGGAAGAATTTCCAAAAGGTTTTTGATCGATGCTCGCTTGGTTATTTGAAGTTTAATGGCATAAGAGCCTGTAAAGGCCATGCTGTGCCAAACCCAAAGTGATCAAGGAACGTTATTTGGCTCGGGCACGTCACTCCCCGTACACACCAAAAAGTGTCCATCTGTCGTGGCCAGACTTATTGCAGCTCTAATGGACGCTTGGAAGGTAATTTCCTTCGACAATCTACCCTCAGGGGCCCACTTTTTGGTGTGTATGGGGAGTGACACGTAATCTGCGTTCTAATTAATCCCAGAGATGCTCTGTGAAAGCCAATCCAATTTGTCAACAACCATAGCGTCAAACCACGAGAGTGCACTGTTGTGCAGAATGTCAAGGTTCACATTCTTCCGACCACATAAACTAAGGAAACCAGACCGAACCATGAAAAACACCCCCACATCATTATGCCTTCATTACCGAACTTGACAGTTGGCAAAATGAATTCAGATATAATACGTTCACCAAGCACCCACCAAACCCATACACGTCCATCGGACTGCCAGACCGTGAAGAAAGTTTCATCTCTCCAAAGAACGTGTTTCCACTGTTCGCAGTCCAATGGCAAAGTGAGCTTTGCGCCATTGCAACCGACGCTCGGAATCAACATCTGTGATGTTCAGCTTGTGAGCCGCCGCACGTCTATGATAGCACGTTTTTTGGCTCTCAAAGAACAGTCTTCCTGTTACGGACGACAACTGACGCATGCTGAAACTCACGTATGATCGCCGTCACCGACGATTTACGATGTTCATTCACTAACCTCTTCAGGGTTCGACCTGCGATCATTCAGCTTTTTCATTCTACTACTTCGTTTTGCTGCACTTTCACTCTCTCTACATTTCATTTCACAATTACATCACTTACAGTTGATTCTGGCACGTGTAACAACGCCGATATTTCACAAGCTGATTTTTCACAAGGATGTTATCCGATGACGATCATTACATGTTTGATACCATTAAACTCTGCCAACTTACTCATTTTCTGTCTAACACATATATATGAGCTCAAAAAACCTCCACCAACTCTTTTATATATACACTGACGCAAAATGAAATCCCAACACCAAGGAGTTGGTATTGAGGTATGATATTCAGGAAACACGTGTCCGATGATATATTTATTTGATCAACGTTTCAAAGTCACAGGTTAAAGTATGCGAAAGAATAACCACTTCACATGTGAAATTTGTATACATTAATAACCACTGTAGTCGACACGATTTTGAATGCAAGCATGCAAACGTGCATGCATTGTGTCAGACAGGTGCTGTATGTCATATTATAGAATGGAGTTCGATGCCTGTTGCACTTGGTCAGTCAAATCAGCAACGGTCCGTGCTGGTTGTGGATGACGCTGAATTTCACATAAAATGATGTCCCATATGTGTTCGATGGGAGTGGTGATCTCGCAGACCAAGGCGACATGTCAACACCCTGTGGAGCATGTTGGGTAACAGCAGCGGTATGGGGGATGAGTGTTATCCTGCTGAGAAACAGCATGTGGGATAGTGATTAATAATGGCAGCACAACCGGTTCAATCACCAATCCGACAAACAAATTTGATGCTAAGGTGCTTGGGATAACGACTTTAGTAGTCCCTGCTGTCATAGGAAATTGCTCCCCCAGACCATAACTCCTGGTGTAGGTGCAGTGTGTCTATGGCGCAAACAGCTTGGTTCCAAGCACTCACCTGGCTTCCTTCTCACCAGCATAAGCCATCACTGGCATCAAAACAGAAACGGCCCTCCAATGAACTTCAATTAGAAACCACTGATGTTGCAGATGGACAGGATGTCTGGTTCGGAGCTGTCCCTCAAGCAATCGATTTTGTACAGTTTGCTATGTCACTCTGGTGTCAACAGCAGCTCGAATTTCTACTGCATATGCAGTACAATGCACCACATCCAGCAGTTTGTCCTCGCCATAGTGATCAGTGTGCAATCGGACCCCAGTCTTCTTGTAGGCATACCTTCCCAAGACCAATCATGCACTGTGGATACATCCTGGCCAACTCTTGCTGCAGTATTGCAAAACGAAAATCCACCTTCTCGTAGCCCTATTACACGGCCTCGCTAAAAGTCAGTAAGCTACTGATATTGCCTTCTTTGTTTTCTTACTGGCATGCTTAACTCAAATGTAGCTCACAACGCCCAATCTAGAAGAAAAATAACGCTCACGATGTCTACAGCGAGTATTTACAGCACACATGGTTTACAATGTTCAAAGTGGCATTACTAGCGCCACACTTGTTTTGCAACTTCGAAATATGAATAGACGTCATCTTTCACATGTGCAAACATGCCCCCAATTGTCGTTTATCTAGCACAACTCCTTCTTCGTGTTGGTATTTCATTTTCCACCAGTGTGGTTCAATGACCTATCAGACCATGTGAACAGCTACATCTATTTCTCCGGAGGGACATCCAGATACTTATGGCCATATAATGTGGTAGGTGCATAGCAGGGTCACAGGATTATAGAGAAACAGGCACAAGTTGACTTCTCACATTCCACCATCTCAAGAGTGTATCTCGTCTACAAGAAATACAGTAAAAAGTATGGTTGCAGTCGAAAGACACTAGGGGTGATCGTGAAAGGCGCCGTTTGTCCTGAATCATATTCCAGTTATAATAGTACAACTCTTGGCAATTCTGTATATTACATGAGGTATTAGTATTCGGTATGTAACACAGGTTTTAAGGTGCCACAACAACCAATTTTGTGCGGTCACCAAATGGCACATAACCTACAGGAATAACACAAAAATTCCTCAAAACAGAATGTTGGTACTGGGCGACATATTCAATAGTCTCCTTCCTCTGCTGGCCCTAAGGAGAAATAATGTCAATCATAGATGGTGAAATTATTGTGTACAGGTGCCATTGAAAAAGGATTTGCTTCGGCTAATTCAGTCTTTGAGAATCTTTAAAAACAATGGTGGGAAAAAGCAAGTTTCCACAGCAATTATTGAGGCATTTTAGCAATTACTAGAATGATTTGCAATTCTTGTACAAAATACCGTTAAACACAGTTATATAACAACATTGTACACAAGCAGAAATAAAATGTCTACCTGTGTACAACGTTGTTTTTTAACTGTGTTTAACGATGATAGCAATTATTTGAGAATAGTTTGCAATTATTTCTTTTGCAAGCCAATTGTATACTTCATGTTGATTTTATCAGACACATTCATGCCACAATTTAGGACATTATTATCATTAGTGGAATTGGTAAATTTTTTTATAAATTTGTGTAATACACAGGATGACTGAGAAAATAATGTGGTGGGGTTCCGTGTGTGTGTTTATGTGATAATAAACGTTATGATATACAGTTATACAGGGTGTTTCGAAACTCATGGGCAAAAATTTAAGGGGTGATAGAAAACATCTAAACAAGCAAGTTTCACCATACAATGCATGGGCGGAGAGCAAGCAGTGACTGCTAGACGGCGCTGTAATGGAAAGCATAAAGCGTGAGTTTCCTGACACATTGTAAGTTCTACCATGGATTTCAGAAGGCATGGCGACGTACAGTAATCAAAAAAAGGCGGACATGCGTTTTATGTATGGTATTGTGAATGGGAATGCTCTGGAAGCCGAAAATCTGTACAAGCAGCGTTTCCCGAGGAGACACATACCAGACAGAAAAATGTTCGGTGCTTATGTGAAATGGGATCCTTTGTCACCGGCATGCATAATACAGGGCATGGCTGGAGTGTGCTGACGCCACAAGTTGTAGAGGACATTCTGCAAAGAGTGGAAGAACATCTGGATATTAGCACAACGTGAGAGGTTTCCCGTGCCGTAAATGTGCCGCCACTCGATTGTTTGGCAAGTACTACGGGACGAAAGATTACACCCCTACTGTGTACAGAAAGTGCAAGCCTTGACACCTGCAGATTATGTATGTGCCATGTGTCGAGTTTGCATGTTGGTTTTTGCAACAGCTAGCAGTGCAGCCTGATTTTAGTGCACTATTTGCAGCCTGATTTTAGTGCACTATTTGCAGCCTGATTTTAGTGCATAGAACAGTATTCATGGATGAATGCACCTTTGCTCGTGAAGGCATTTCTAATACGCACAACCATCATGTGTGGGCATCTAACAATCCATACAACACACGTCCTCATTCATATCAGAAGTGTTTCAGTATAAATGTTTGGGCTGGAATTGTGGGTGACCTTTTGATCAGTCCATACCTTCTGCCATGCCAACTAGACAGCCGAACATACCTCACATTTTTACAATAGGTATTGCCAGAGTTACTTCAACCTGTTGCAGCCAACAAACATGCACGTATGTGGTTCCAGCACGACGGAGCAACACCTCATTTCAACTTGGATGTGCAGAGCGCTTTAGACACTAAATTCCCAGGGTGATGGATTGGTCAGGGTGGGCCCACACCTTGGCCAGCACGCTCATCCGATCTCACCTGTCTTGACTTTTTCCTGTGGGACCGTTTCAAAAAGCCTCGTCTATGAAAGCCCCATCGACTCCGACGACCTACTTGCCCAGATTTCTGTTGCTGCTGGCACCGTCCGAGACATGCCATGTATGTTTGAAAAAGTGAGCCACTCGCTACATCGCAGATGTAATGCCTGCATTACCACAGACGGTCGCTCTTTTCAGCCGTTTCTGTAATTTTGTCACACATGCTGTCAATAAACTTATTTAGTACCTCCTCTATCCGTTTGGTGTTTCGTTCTTTCATGTGACAGTAATGGATACCTCCTAACGGTTCACCGCTTGCTCTCCACCCATGCATTGTATGGCGAAAATTGCTTGTTTAGATGCTTTCTATCACCCCCTAAGTTTTGCCCCATCAGTTTCGAAACACACTGTATACTCTGAAATGCTTTTATTGCACAGCTTTTACCAGATTTTCATGTGTACAGTCTTAACAGCATGACTGAACATCAACTCACACTCAAGCAAAGATATCCAAGTAGAATGTTTGAAATCTCTGCACAATCCATTACTTCATATGGACAAAATTTTGTATCCTCTTGCAGTACATCAGTGTTTTCACATAATTTCAAAACAAGAATAATGGTGGGGAGGTTTGGGCTTTGTGGAAGTCAAGGAATGTGTCCATGCCATTCATCCACTGTCCGAAGAAAACAAGCTGGCATAGTGGTTGGATAATGTCGATGGTTGTGGTTGGTTCTCAAAATTTAATGGCAAAAAGGGAATCTATAAAGATCATGCTTAACCAAACACAGTGTTGTAAAGGGCACACTAAATGACTCAGGGTCATCACTTCCCATACCAGAGATTGAGCCCCTGAATGGAAGTGCCCCATCCTGTTGATAGATGATGCCATCGGGTTTGTCCAAGTTCTTCATATATACAGAAAAAAAATTTAGACACACTGTGGTTGTGACAATATGTTCTGTGAGAAAAAAGAATTTGAATGGTGTCTTAAGTGTGCAAAGAGAGGTGCCTCCTACAAACTTCAAATTCTACTTACTGCAGTCATGGCATAGCAGTTTTGAATAGCAGACCCGACACTAAGATGAAACTACATCTCCAAACAATCTTCAAAAGCAACATCACTCATTTCTTAGTAAAAATGATTATCATAATGTTGCAGTACAGCTAATTCTCAATAAGTGACATCACCCATGGCGATTGTAAGTGAAATTTCGCACTGGTGGTTAAGCCTACTGTTCATGATGGTGATGCTGCAGTGGATAACATCAAACCAGGCTAGTTATTGTGTGCTGTCACAAATTATCACATTATCACAAAACTCCATTATTCCTTGGCTACTCTACTGAATAATAATCACCAAATGCCAATCACTTTTTATTTCAGTGCTTTTTGGGGTGAAATTTCTGTGTACCTTATGGAGAAAATGGGATGCTTTTCATTATTTTGGTTTCATATTATTTTGAAATATCCAATTGCGTAACATAAAATGTCATTAAGAAGAGAAAGTAGGCAAATTTTTTTAGAAGACAATTGTTTCATATTATCTTAAGATAACTGACCTCAGCATCCAGGATGTATGCAAAAGAATGAGCAATAATCCACCCCCAAGAACCATAAACATGATGAATTCATTATTAAATTTAAAGGAAAAAAAGAAAATTATATAAACAGAGCCTGAAGCCAAAAGAAAGATACAAAGCTACTAATTTGCATAAATTTGCAATACATGTGCTTATTAAATTATTGCAATAGTTTAATGTGCAATACTGGTGCACGCAACTTAAGAAACAATCAGCTTAAGAACCAATTTAGTAGTAGCTGCTACAGTCAAAAAGAAAATCATATTAAAAACTTCATTAATGTACCAAAGGGACAATTGAAACATACAGTCACAAAAATATATACAAAGCGTACAATTTGAGTTTTATTTACAAATGGCTCTACAGCATTAGATACCATTACACAGAAGCATTCATTCCACACACGCAGGGTAAAGCAAAGGAGTAGTCCAAAGATGCCAACCTATCAGGAACAAAAATCAGGAGGTATGACCACAGAAATCAGGAGACTTCAAAACTGATGAAAGTTTTACTGCTCGTTCATCTTACAACTGGATAAAGAAGAGAAAAAGATAAACAATTCTTGCTTACCACAAATTCTGTTCTTGCTAATAAAAGTGAATCCACATGACAATGCTTGCGACATAGTTGTAGGCGAAAATCCATTGCCACATGGCTCTCGCCCAATTTGCTTTGTCTTTCAAATTACTGTAAAAACATTGAGCAATATTCTGTTAGATCCCAGATTGGGACTGTAAAGCGCAAACATCTAAATGACCCATGGGATTCAGACTCCTTCAAACAAGCCCTGCATACAACTGACTGAAAAAGAATGTTTCAGTTTTGGATGTAGATTCTGTTATCTTATCCAAGTTTAAAAATTGTTGAATATCCTAAGAACAGTGGGAAATCCCACTGCTCTCCTGCAGTCAAATTGTTTCTGGGAATGTAATACTGAAATACAATAATGAAAACTTTTACAAGTATAATCATACTGTGCAGAAAGTTGAAAAAATATATGTTCATGAAGCTGAGTTTTCTGCTTCTTAGATCTTGCTGAACAATTATCTTTCACTTATGGAAAATACTTCTATAAAGCACAAATTCAGTGGCCGAAGGAAAAAATGCAAGCATCATATAAAACACAAAAATATGCATGCTACAGTAGTAAAAACAGTTCAAAAACCACCATCAGATGACACTTCTATCTAAATTTTGTCCCTCCCTGGTCAGAATTCATTTTGCATTGCTTTTCAACCTAGGTGATTTACATTGCTAGTGCTGTCATGTGAAAGCACCTTTAAAAAAAAGGCCAAGAAAAGCTACAAAATATATAATATTGGGAAATCTTCAAAAATTGGGAGAAATATATAATAAAGTGTATAGGCAGGAGTGTGGGTGAAAATCGAGAGAGTTGGCATCTCTGAGTAGTCTTTAGTATGGGGATATCACATCCCTTAACAGTGCAATTGTTTCATAGCACCACTTGTTGATTCTTAACAATGGGCTGCTGATGAACTCTTGTGGCAGCATTTTCCATTCAAGTGTTAGCAACGTTTTCAACTGATGGACATTTTCCGAGGGGAGGTGTAAATGTGGACAAGCCACAAGGAATCTCCTAAAAAGCTTCTCACAATGTTCCATAGGAGTTTAGATATGAGAAGTACAAGAATGCTGGTCAAGCTATACAAGTAATGCTAACACTTTCTAACTGCTCATTCACAGCAATTGAAGTCTGGCATTATCATCCATGGAGAGAAATTCGGAACCAACGTATAAACACGCTCTGTGATCATCACCATCATGATCTTAATCTTTCCATTAGCATGAGGGTTTCCATTCAGTAATTCTTCAAGACTCTCCTCTATTCTGAGCTAACGGCAACATTGCTCTATATTCTATCATATTTTTGTA
>JJRW01S0012930.1:8256-19479 GCA_001188405.1 Loxosceles reclusa | reverse complement strand
AACTAAAATTACCTTTTACCGTACAGGAGAAAAGGGTCTTCTACCCGTTTTCTCTCAAGAAGACAACCTTATATTTTGTCACGAAATTAGAGGACTCCTGGAAAAAATGGGTCTTCCTGAGTATTTTCCAGATGATTGGCGCCTATTTATTGACATCTCTAAGCGAAGTTTGAAATGTGTCCTTCTACACAATGGGAACAAATATGGTTCAAGAACAATTGCTCACTCAATGAAAATGAAAAAAGAATATAACACCATAGATTTGGTCTTGGAGAAGATAAAGTATCATGAACATCAATGGCTGATTTGTGTAGGCAAAAAATGGTAAACTTTCTCCTTGAACAACAAAGTGGCCACACGAAATATCCTTGCTTCTTGTGCCTCTGGAATAGCAGAGACAAAACACACCACTTGGTTAGGAAAGAGTGGCTTAAGAGAGAAAACATGTACGTTGGGGAAAACACAATGTCATTAACGACCCCTTAGCTGGACGAGAGAAAATCATCGTTCCTCCACTGCTTATCAAGCTGGGCCTTATGAAGCAGTTTGTAAAGGCTCTTGATAAGAATGGATCATGCTTTGCATATATGGAATAAAAATGCCTCAGGTGAGTGCGGTAAAAATTAAAGCAGGAATATTTGCCTGCCGACAACTCATTAAGGACCCTGCCTTCATAAATTCGATGAATGAGACTGAGCGAAAAGCTTGGACTTCATTCGTTGCAGTTGACGGAAATTTTCTGGGCAAACGCAAAGCTGAAAACTATGTTGAACTGGTGAACGAGATGCTTAACTGTTTCAAATCCCTTGGGTGTAACATGAGTATATTTAGGTGCACTATTTACACAGCCACTTAGACCGTTTTCCTGAAAATTTAGGAGACACCGGTGAGGAACAAGGTGAAAGATTTTACCAGAATATTAAAACTGAGAAGGACCGCTACCAAGGACGATGGGATACGCACATGATGACAGATTACTGCTAGAGTTTAAAAAGAGACTGTTCTAAGACACGTTTAAGAGTGTCACGGAAAAGAAGCTTCCCAAGTGTTCAGTGATATTTTCATCGATTGGTTTCATCGATGACTTTTTCCTACATCTTTGTACATAATAATATTTGTATAATATAATAATATTATAATTGTAATTATATTATGCATTATAATTATAATTATATTATACATTATAATTATTATTATATTATAAGAATAAAATACCGTCTTTGGTATTTTTATTTGATCCATGGATTTAACTTAAAATAGTGTAACATTATTTCATTAAAATGTTATATCTTAGAAATCTGAGGTCCTAGGCAAAAACTAATGCCATATTTGAATTCAGGACATCAAATTCATATGAAATCAGCTGAATGTACCCCAGCACCAAAAAAGCTGTTCCCCTGTGTAACTTCCGCTTTGCAATAATATTATTTTGATGAGCATTATAGCACTTTTCTGCTATTCTTGTATCTTTTCTAGAATTTTTCTTCCACTTGATATGTTGGTATACAGCGTTTCTGCCTCTCCAGTATCGCCGTCCTTTTAGTGCACTTCTGGACTTTCCCTTTTTGTTGGGGTCCTCTGATAGAATAAGAGCCGTCATTTCAGAAGTTTATTTCATTTTTCTGTCAGGTTCTTTGTTCTATTTTTTTGTCTTGTGTCTTCTCTCATAAATTTAGGTCAGTCCGGGTAGAGAGTCCCGAACTAGATCCGGCTGCTGCTCTCTACCTTTTCCGTTTACTCCCCTTCAACGCTTCGTTTTGCTCACGCTTTAGCTATCACCTCACACAAGCCTAAATCTCATCGGAATTTGCATTTAACCAGGGGAACTGTAACTTTCAAACTTAGAATATGTTTGTTGCTTTCTAGAAACATAGACATGTTACTGTAAATTCTCCAGTGCGGAATAAATGATGATTATGATTAAAATGTGATTATTATGAATAGGATGTTTTGAAAAGCCATCTGACTTATCATAAAGAGAGAAATTATTCTCCCGCTGGACAGAACGCTCGTGCATCCACATCTGGAATATCTCGTGCAGTTTTGGTCACCGTACCTCGTTAAATACAATGATTATCTAGAAATGGTTGAAAGAAGGGCTACTAAGTTCATCGAAGTATCATGACATCTTTAATATGTTGACAGGTTTTAGAGGAAAGAAACATTTTAGCTTGAAGAAAAGGAGGACTATATGTAACGTAATTCAGACTTATAAAATTTTAAATGGATTTGATGTAGTTGGTAAGGACTTCTTTAGATAGAAACGCCTACAATGGGTTCACGAGAAGAACCGAGATGAAACTGATTAGAGAAATGACTAGGTTGCAACTAAGGAATGAGGTTTTATCGAACAGAATGGTAAACAATTTGAATATTCTAGCGAACGAAGTGATTCAAGCAAAGACGGTTGAAAGTTTCAAGAAAAAATATGTAAGCAACTCAATATTTTTGACTAACGACAATTTGGTCCCCCGTTCGCTCTGATTACCATTATATTTATGTCCTCATTAGTTTAGATTTATTTACGCCGTTGGATTTGATTTTGGGGTTACCCTTTGGAAGATCGTTTGAGTTGTTTCCCTTTCCTAATTTTTTTTCTGTACATTTTTCCATCATGTTTGTTTCTATTGACGATGGAGCTCTGTTCAATTGTTAAGACGATTTTATTTCCTTAGATTTTGTCTTATCATACTTAATAGTAAGTTTATAATAACGGAACGCTGTTCCATAACTAAGGTACTAGGACATTTTCGAAAAATGCGTTTACTTCTTATTTTTCTTGATGCTCCATATTTTACGAAATATATTCCGCGATTTTATGACTCTTATGGATACATGTGACTTTGTATATTTGTATTTGTATAAGTATAGTCTTGTTAACATTTTATAGCCGTCGTTGCTTTGGAAAAGGTGGATCCAAGTTAATCCACCGAAACCATGGACAACATAGGTTAAATCAACCTTTACTTGTGCAATAATGTTGTTTTCGAATAATGCATAACTATGTTGCACGTATTTTAAGTTACTTCTACAACGTTTGAATCACTCAAAATAATGCTGAAAGTTTGTATAATCAATTGTATTTAATTCGAACTTTGGAAAATGCTCTAATTCTGTCCCTCGAATTACCGCTATTTGAGAATGGCCCCTTTCTCTAAAATACAAAGAGAAGTGTATTTGCTCTTTTAAAGGCTGTCCGAAAATGATTCATGCCGTAAAAGTGGGGATCAAAAGTCTTCCGCACTGTGCAAGTTTTTGCTTTCAGCAAAACTCTTAAACATCCCGAAAGTCTTTGAAAACGCGAAACATTCCTCATTTCTCGAAACTATTTTAAGTGCTTGAGAGATATCAATATATTCCTAGACAGATGTTTCTTATTTTTAAGTAGGTTTTATGCAACATTTTGTTTATTTTATGCTCAGATATTTTAAAAATAAAACTTTAGTTGACCTCACTTATCCAGAGTAGTATGTTTTTCCTCCTTATTTCGTCAAAAGAAAGCAACAAAAGAGTGTCTCTTTTGTTTCATATTCAAGTCAAAGCAATTTCTCAGTTCAAGGTCAATAATTTAGCTCATCTGCAATAAAATGAAAATCTGAGAAGTATTATCGAGAAAAAAAGGAAATACATGTGAAAATGCGAAATGAATGCGCTTGTTGCATGTAGTGAAACAAAATATTTTGTCTAGTAATTTTTTTAATTACAGAAAAAAAACCCTAGAACACATTTTGTGTATAGTCTACCTTCAAAAGTGCTAAAAATTAATATTTTATGTTTTGCCCTGTATAACTCTTAACGTATTGAATGTGTTTGATAACTCTTAACGTATTGAATGTGTTTGATAACTCGTTACGCACAGATAGTCATACCGAAATTATTGATGATATGTCGATCCAGGGAGTTCCATCTCTCAATGGAAGTTCGAAGCTCGAGTTTCAATTCAAACCTCCAAGACAGTATCATCCCTTAGCTTTCAAACGACGCCATTAGCATTAATTTTACAAATCTTCGATTTAAAAAAAAAGTCGGAATAGCAAGGAATTCTTACTTGAAACTTGCCGATCATTAAGAAACTATCTTATGCCTGCACGAGAGGGCGTATCACGGTTATGCTGGGTTAGAATTCTATAGTTATTCTAATCCTTGGAAGACTTACAGAGTAATTAAGCTTCGAAGGCTTTCGCGGTCAGAGTCATCAACATACATAGAGACTTCTGGGTCAGAGTGCCGCGTCATTTGGAGTTCTTGGTTCCAACGTTTCGACGTGATTGCACACATATTCTTCAGGGAACTGAAGGTGAAATGACAAGCTGAGTCTTGAACAGAGTATTTATACCTACAATCTGGGAATACCCAGATATCCTGCGATTACCCAGAATTCCTATGCTTACCCAGAATTCCTGCGATTACCCAGAATTCAACAAACTCCTGGGAAATTTCCAGTTTATGGAAAACCCTTATAATGGTGTGAAAAGAACTGGTTTCCATATGTTGGATAGCTTCATCCCATCTTCTCTATTGAAATTCTTTGGGTGTTTCAGAATTTTTATCGCCTCCTTAACCAACCTGTGGGACAATCGGCTACTTTTTCTAAGTAACTCACACACAAGGACGTGAAAATCCTTAAATGATTTACTTTCAAATTATTGATAAAAAGACTGCGGGTGTTCTTTTTAATTATTAAGAAGGTTAGCTTTTTTTGTCTTTTTTGTTGTTGAGTGTTTGCTTGCATAACTGACTTTACTATTTTTATTTCTCTGAATTTGCAGTACTGTTTCTTGTGACTATATTAGTACTAAGATAACATTCAAGGGGATTAAACTTATACTGGGTGCATTATGTGACAAATAAACCATTTTCTTGCGATGAAGGTGCTTTTCCAAAATTTGCATTAGTACATGGACAGCGATTGTGGAAAGAATAAACAATTGGATAATTTGTCCACAACAAGGAACAAAATTCTCAGGATTATCGAACAAGCTGTAGAAGGTCCACATTCTTTGAGTAATTGATCGCCGTACTTTGAAACGATTGTGTATTATAACTACACACACACAAGGACAACAGAAATATTGGAGCAGTAAGTTAAATATTGTTATGATGACCTAAGCAAGAGGTTTTCTATCGTAAAATGAACAAAACATATTCTAGAATATACTTTGTTTGACTATGAAAAAAAAAATAAAATTTGTCCAGTTTCTTTTAGAACTACTGAATTTGGCTGATCTGGAAGAGAAATGACCCATCCTTCATTACAATATTAAAATCATGGTTTTTAAACTACCACTTTTGCCACCAGTTTTTGCAACAGAAAAATTGTGCTGTTTCAACTAAGCGCAATACTCACATGATGACCTTTCTACTGTCACAAGCATGCCGTATACACTGATCAATTAAGCCGGTATCACAACTCTTAAACGCAAAAAATGAGCGCTTCATACTGATGGGGAAAGCACGTGATAGGATAGAGAAGGTATATAATAAGTCCCCACCACAAAAGACTTAGGTAATAAGCTGCCCAAGTACTCGTCGGCGTAGCTTAATTGTTAAATCGGTCACTCCGGAGCCGAACGATCCAGGTTCGAGTCCTGGCATCGGAAAAAGGGCGTTTATTACAAATGGCGCCCTAGCTTATGGACCCTGATTTGTGGTCGCCGACCTTTGGTTGTTGAAGTCTACTAGTTGAGGTCAGTCCCGTACCCTTACCTCTCTCTCTCTCAACTTCGGGGACGATGTGAGGCACACCTCACAAAAGAATTAGATAATAAACTGAACAGATACCCGCCGGCGTAGCTTACTTGGGAAAGCGGACAATCCAGAGCTGAATGATCAAAGTTCAAGTCTTGGGGTCAGCAAGTGACAATTATTACAACAGAGGAAACATTCCATCGGCTCCCCGTGTATATACTGGGGAAAGTTAGAGATTTAAATGAGTTTTATAAGGAAACAATTGTGATGATTAAGAAGCTGGAAACGAGTATATAGAAAACAGTATAGCTCATCTTCAGTTGTTCGCGTGCTGCCGTTGTTAGCATCAATCAGAAATCGTAGTTTCATTTAAAAAACAAATATCATGATTGTACTTATTACTCTTATTATTGTAGTTATTTAAATGTGCAGATTGATAAAAAGAAATTTTTTTTCAATATAATAATTAAGGACAATGAGTTTTCCCCCTCTGGAAGACTGGATCAGCCATGGTGGGCATTTGCCTGTAGCTGGTCTCATTATTTGCAATTTTATTCGCATTTAAATGATGATGAAGCCGCCAGCAAACACCACAGCGTTGGGCGTCCATGGTTCTTCTGTATGTGCACGTCGGAGAATTTTCCGCCTAGTAAAGGAAAAGAGGCACCTACCTATGGCCCACATGGCAGCTGAGTGCAATGACGGGCAATGTATATATACAAGGGTTTCTCTGCACGCATAATCAATCGAACACTGTTGGATAGGAAACTCCGCAGCAGATGACCTTCACGTGTGCCTATGTTGACCTAACATCATCGTCACTTACGACTCGGGTGAGAACATGGAACAATGGAAACGAGTTGCTTGGTCCGGTGAATCACGATTTATGTTATATAACAGTAGTGGCCGAATCAAGGAACAGCCTGCAGAACAGTTGCTCAGCACATGTACCACTGGACGTACAGAGGCTAGTGGTGGAAATATTATGCCTTGAGTTGAGGTTTTCATGGACGAGCTTAAGGCCGGTAGTTGTTGTAGAACATATCGTGAAAGCTGCGGACTATTGCAAAGAAAAACTTTACTTTTTGGTCTACGCTGGAATTCGAACCAACGGATCTGCCATCACCAGAGCTCCAGAGTGCCGCTTTAACCGATTAAGCTAAGCCGACTCTTGTCTGTAGAAGCTTATTTCGAAGACTTTGTGGGTGGACATTACACTATACGAAAATTCTTATTGACTAGTTACAATTCATGGCTTCTGTGTTCCCCATCGGTGGAAAGAAATGTGTCCTTTTCATCGACGTCGGGACTCGAACCACAAATCTGTCAGCTCCGGACGGACGGCTTTTTCATTTAAGCCACGCCGAAGAGTATCTTCACAGCTTATTATCGAAGTCTTTTATAATGGAATACCTTACACAAGAACGTGTACATAACTTCCAACAAAATAATGCTTTATGTTACAAAGTCAAAATCGTCCTCCAGTGGCTTGAGGAGCCTGAAGAATTCCAAATGGATGTCCTGCACATCCTCCAACCGGCCACATATTAATCCTGTTGCATACATTTGGAAAGTTATAGAATTTTATCTCAGTGATCCTCGTAATCTACAGGAATCATATGATCTGTGCTTGTGCATAAGGCGCACAATCTACCTAGGACTTGTACACTCTCTGCCGCAAAAATTGCAACTGTTTATCCTGCCAAGGATAGACGAACACAGCATTAGGTCGACAGTCATAATAGTTTGGCTGAACAGTGGATATCGTCTACAATGAAACCCCAAGATTACATACATAAAATATTTTTCTTTTGATACAATAAAAAGATCCGGAATTACCCTCCCCCTTTCCTCCTCATCCCACTGGCGTCGAAGTGCAGATGAAGTTACTGTGTTAATAATTTGAAGACACGCTGGACTCACGCTGGACACTTACGGTTGGTCGGATGTCACTTTAGTATTTATTGCATTGTCTTACAGTTCATCCAGTAAATGGTCTCAATATTATCAAATTATCATTTTGAGATATTATCAGACACTTAGAACACTTAGAAAGTCAGTCAAACGGGGTAAAATTACGGTGTAAAATACTGGAAAACAACCATTATTTATGCAAAGTAAAAAGTGAATAGCGCGCGCGAACGTTGGGGGCGCTGCTAGTCCACCAGCGGAAACTCATATAAAAATATAAAAGATGAGAGACAGAAAGCTTTTGACTCAAACTAAAGAGTACAAACAAGCATATTCCATGAAGACCGGATTTATTGTCGTGAAAAAATATTCAAAAGTGGATGGAAACACCACAAAGCTGCTCCGCAAGTGGTCCACAACATTCAAGAATCGGCCAAACCTATCTCAAAGCACAATTACCCATTAATAAAGCCATCTCAAGAAACTCGTTCCGTCTTTGATCCCTATATTGCAAATTTTTACTCAAAAATTATCGTAAGGACAGAAGAAAATATCGAGAGATCCCTCACAGAATGCGGGATGTTTTGCTAAGATCTCTGATATTCAGGACATACGTCATAGAATTAGGATACCCAAATCACTGCATGCACTGGCCTCCATACTCCCCCGACTAGAATCCGCTTGTTTTTCCTTATCTGGATTTATAATTAGGATGAAGTCTCTCACAAGGCCCCACACTCTACTAGTGATCTCAAAACAGACATTGCTAATGCTTTTTAATAGCCTCCCCAGTGAATATTTGTCAAAAGTCATGAATATGATGTCATTGCCTCCGGAGACTGTGTGAGTTTTCCCCACGAAAGACATAGATAATAAACTGTCCCGATACTCGTCGTTATAGCTAAATTGGAAAAGTGGTCACTCCAGAGCTCAACGATCCAGGTTTGAGTCCTCGCGTCGACAAAATGCGTTTGTTGCAACTAGTTTCCGACCTCAAGGACCCAGCCCCTAGGTCCAACATTCCAGGTCACACCTGTGCTCTGATCTCTCTTTCCCGACGTAGGGGAGGATGTCATGCTCCCCCCACAAATGACTTTAGATAATAAACTGTTCGGATACTCTTCAGCGTATCTTAATTGGGAAAGCAGTCACTGCGGAACTGAACGATCTATGTTTGAGTCCTGGCGTTGTCAAGAAGGGCGTTTCTTGCAGCAGTCACTTCGAAAGCACTTGATTACGTGTTATCTCAAGTGGTCGCTTCAGAAATTGTGTCTTTTTATCTTTTATACGTATTTTTAAATAAAACGTTTTGTTTGTCTAGACAATAGTTGTCACCGTTATATAATCTACGTTAATATAGCAATTGCATTTAAATTGCATCGATAAGCAAACGCCATGTGTAGTGACAGTTGCCAACAGCAAAATGCAAAGGATTCCAAAAGAGTCATTTTTAATTTTTTTTGTTATAGACACATTGTAAACATAAGCACGTTCCTTTGTGTTATCGATCGGTTAAGCTCTTGGCCAGAATTCGTAATCTTATGTTCCCATCTATTCTTGCTTGAATCTCGAAGAAAAAAGAAAGAATAGAAAACGGGGAAAAAATGAACATATAGAAAGCAAAAGAAAGAGGAAGTGAATGTGACACGATGAAAAATAAAAGTACCTACAAAAAAATGGCAAGAACGCAAAGCGCAAAGGAGATAGGCACCACATTTGCTTTCCATAACTGTTCAAAAATAGTTTAAAATTTAAAAAGCGTATTTCATGAGAGTGCAGACATGAGAAACGACAAGACATAAGTGGATGGCAAATGTTATTATTCATTGAGGAAGTTCGTTGCAGTTACTTGGAGAGACAATAACTTTCAAAGTTTCAACTCCACTCACCAACTACTGATCTGAAGAAATTTTAAAGTGATTAAATTTGCACATTATAATTGCGATAGGAAGTGTAGATAGGTGCCCCTCGATGTTGATGCAGCAAAGGCGTGAAAATTGGTAGTGTTCTTAGGGGGAGGATTAGTTACGATTTTAAATGTGTGATAAGCTTTCTTAATTTCCTAAAGTCTTTGAGCGAGAGACAAAACTTGCCTTTTCCACATGCTATTAATTCCTTTGCTTACAATTTACTTGTAATGGTAACACGGCCAACTATTTAAACGTTTCCAAACTTCAGGAAAACACTTACTTAAATTTCTTCTAATCCTTTTTCTGGACGATTTTATAGGTGGTCCATATAAATACTAAAGCAAAAAAGCTTTAGTGCAAAGTTAATGAACGTTTCAAGTCGCAAAACATAACAAGTTGAACATTTCAAATGCGCAGATGAGATAGGAAAAATACCACACTGGAGTTGTGACCTCCACGAACAGCAATACAGGACCGGTATCGATATTCCATGTTGTTAATGATGTTAGCGATCGAAATGGGCAGCAAATCCTATTGTTCCCGTAAAGCAGCCCCTAGTGCCTGGACGTTTCGCGGAAGAGGAAGAAGCACTGAAAAACATTACCCTAGCCTAGAACATCCCAAACATATTATCTCGGGTTCAAGTTGAGCAAGCGTGCTGCCAGCTCAATATGAGTAATTGTCTGCTCCTGGAGGCACCGCTGGACGAGGTCTGCTGTGTGCTCCTTTGCCTGTAGAAAGAAATAGGGTCCAATTGTGCCTGTGTAGGGTCACACATCGGTGCCCAGAGTATCGTCTCTACAGCGTTGATCATTCAAAGTTTCCTGAAATAGCACCTACAAGTCTGTGTATCCTCCTAACGATATCCCGTCACAGACTAGTACACTGCCTCTAGTCTATGTGTGTTCCTTTAACTCATATGAGAGGGATGAAAACGTGTACCTGACTCTCTCCAGATATTGAGTTGCCGTGGATCACTGTAGTAAAAATCGCGACTCATCAGTAAACAGCACGATCTCTACTGATCTTACTCTTATTGGACATGAATCCGTGCCTAAGTCAAACGCTCCTTCCTGTGGTGCGCTGTTCGTGGCACACATACCGCCAGTCGACCGGCATATAAACGTCTCATGTAGCCTGCGGCGTACAGTGGAAACAGATGTCATCTGCCCTGTTTTTGTAGCAATCACAGATCACAGGTGAGTAGGCTTACGTGTTCATTACCGTCCGAGCACGTAGTCTCACATATCCGTCAGCTGATGTTGTCATCGTCCTTGGCCTACCTGGGATTTGCCATCGTGAAGCTGCTTGCGCGGTTAGAAACTGCTACAAGCGGCTGTCTGCAGAACGATCGATATTCAGGCATCTGGTAACGTCCACTTGTGTTTGTACTGCTTCGAGTCTTCCTATCACGTGATACCGTAATTTTACCCGAAAGTTCTTTCTCGATGTCATATTATTATCATGCTTATCTTGAATTCTTGTTGTAGACCTTTTCGCAATGGCTGACGATTACCTGCGTAGTAACTGCCCTTAGGCAGTTACTCGTTTGAATAACTCGATTTCAGCAACAGGCATTTCCATGTCAGACGGCGCTGCTGCTTGCCTTTCCTCATAATATACGCCAATTTGGTACATTTTGAAAGGCATTTCGCAAAGTTATCCCGTGTTGTAATTTTGTTGTTTAATTCATCGAAACCAGTGTAGTAAAAAG
>JJRW01S0012924.1:35591-47668 GCA_001188405.1 Loxosceles reclusa | reverse complement strand
CCACAAACTTGACAGGTTAATTATTGACCCCCCTCCCAAATTACCACTAATCATTATCAGTCGGTAACATCATTACGACGCTAAATAGCCCCGGGAACCCCAACAATGACCATAACTCTTTCACAAACTTGACATCTTGATCATTGACCCTTACCAAACTACCACCAGTCGTTATCAATCTCAAAAGTATTGGATTGAAACTGTCATTGTTTTGGACTGTTCACGTGAGATAACGACATTTTCACATAAGCTCCATTTATTGTGAAATAATTATTTTACGAAGTATTGTAAATCTGGTTTTCGTTTGCTATTTAAATCTGTTACTCTGGTAACCAGCATCGTACTCTCGTTGGAATCACCCCAAATTGCCGATTTTTGCAAAATTCGCCAAGCAGTGGATTAAACTACATTTTCACCATTTGTTCAAATAAACACAATTTTTGCATCAATTGCTCCCGATACGTGCTACTTTCGTCGTTAGCGAAGAAAAAGGAAAGGAGAGGAAAATAAGCCCAGCTTCCAAAAAAATTACAGTTTGATGAAAACGTCGCATGATACGTCTGTGAAAAAAGCGTTGAGTCTTTTGAGCATAGTCCACATTTCAGATCACACTAAATACCTTCTCACCACTTGGTCGTAAAGCAAGATAGAAATCCCAGTTGATGGTAGGCACCAAAGTGTTACACGGAATCGTCAAATATCAAGCGACGAAATGACAGACCGTTGATGGAGTCTTGGCGGCATTTAAGAAAATCGCCAAGCTGGCGTCAACTTGCCGCGTCAACTGGTGTTTTTACCAAAACTACCAAATTGCGATGGTGCCGGAAAAAAGTTAACAAGCGACAACTAATCGACAGTTATGTCTTCTTCAAATAATTGTGGAAGAAATATGGGTACTTTTCCGTTAAACGGACACCACGGACTAAAAATCGCTGAAAAGTGATAAGACACCAATCTTGGTTACCTCTTCATCTGAATTAAAATATTATGACAACCCCGATCCCATGTGCCTTCCAATTCGTACATGTTTTTTTTTAAAGGGTTGATCTCATACGAAAACGCTTGCGATAAGGGATGGTTAGGTGGATAGTTTCGGGGAATTCTTTCCCAGATAAAGGTAATAAAAACTATTACTTTTCATTTATTGTTTGCCGTCTTCTCAAAACTATTCCAATTCTCAAAAAACGCGAAAATAGCTACTTTCGATGGATGTTGGCTCCTTTTCCGGACTGGCGTCCGTTGGCGCCTTTTCTGTACTGGTGTCCATTTAACGGAAAAGTACCGAAATATACTTACATTCATTGTGACGTTCAATTATCTTGCGCTTTTCGTGTTCAGCATGTAGCTCTGCTATGCTTTTGAGCTTCCGGTAGTAACCCGGTTTCACTGACATAGAACTACTAGACGAACTCCTGCTTGGAAGGGTAGAAGAAGAAGGCTGGATCTCCATCTTTGCTGAAACAAAAATCCAAAAAATAATTACTAGTGATTGTATGGTTTGAGATATTATGCAGAACGGCCAAAAAACCATTACTAGTGACTGTATGAGATATTTTGAGCAACCTGTCGTTCTTACCTATTTCTTAATGCATGTATATGAAAACAGCTATGGCTCCAAATCTAATTCTTCGAGAAAAATTATCGCTAACAATGCAAAGTGAATATTCAAAGATATTTGAATAATATGATATTATAAATCACGTGGACATTCGATAAAAGCGAAATTAATAGCACGCAGAACGAGCAAAAAATTATCATTCTTCTGTAGATTAATTCCATAAGAAGACTTGCAATTAAAAAAT
Source organism: Loxosceles reclusa (assembly GCA_001188405.1). Taxonomy (NCBI): domain Eukaryota; kingdom Metazoa; phylum Arthropoda; class Arachnida; order Araneae; family Sicariidae; genus Loxosceles; species Loxosceles reclusa. The sequence continues at coordinate 45,866 of JJRW01S0012924.1, read as the reverse complement.
ACTGGTTTGGCAGTCTTACTTCAGCATAAACTACATTCTGAGAATAAATCAGAATAAAGAAGATGCAAAAAAGTTTAAAGGGAATTTCATGTAATTTCTGTAATACTGCAAACTGTCACGTCAATAAACTTCAGATCGTCACAGAACGAAATCAAGAGACAAATGATAGGTGTCCCACACTATGTACGTAACTCTAAAATTCACAGTGAGCTGAAAATAAAAGATATTCTCCCCTTGATTGCAAAATGGTGAACAAAATATTTTGAACATATCATCTTAAATGATCCAAATCCTCTACTTTAAAATCACATTCAATATGACCAAACCATTAATGCGAAATATAAACGACAAATTTATTCCACTAACCTCACTCGCGCACCTTAGAGTTTTCGTTGTTCATCAAGGCTAATGTTTGAATAAAATTGTCCTGAGTACATAGTTCAATAGAATTGAGTGGCTATTTTCATTTGTTTGATCAGTCATCGCGAAAAAAGTTCACCAGCCTTTTAGAAATTGAATCCAAGATATCTTGTTATGAAGTCCTCGATGCCCGTTCCTCAGGGCCTCATCGGTCTGGTGAATATGAGGTGTGACGTGGCAACCCCTCTAGGTGCCCAACACAGAGATCATACTACTACTATGTAGTATGATCTCTGTGGTGCCCAAGCCGTTTAGTGTTCCGTAATCACTTTGTGTTTGGAACAGCATAGCCTTTACAGGCTTTTGTGCCGTTAAGTTTTAACCAACCAACCAAATCCTCGATGCACGATCTACGAATAGAGAGACTAGGGTTATCTTATTTGCGACATCTGTCGTATTGTTTTGGCTATCTCTTTTAGCTGCACCTGTGGCGGTATCTATAGTAATTGATAACTACTGAATTGTGAGGGCTAAGATGAGAATTACACTCGTGTCAAAAAGTTAAGCGTATTTGCTAAAATGCACAAAATTCGGGATGAAAATGGCTAAAATTGTTTAAAATCACTGATAGAGAATCTGTGACGAAGGTAAAATGTGCATAAGCAAAATGTTTCATTTGACGTCGACATGAGACATGAACAAAGAACCTGCGCATGTGGGAAACAGGTGTCAATAGCATGGCCAGTTTAGTCAGGTTTCATGCAGGTTCTTGTTTTGCAAGTACGTTCAGATTCTTGTTAAGTGACGTTGTTAACGGCCAGGAAGGACGACTTATGGCACAAGGACGCCAAGTAGATGTGTTTGTGAAAGGAATGATTATTGGAATGTTAGAATTCGGACGGTCCAAAATCTTCGTTTCTCCAATTGTGAATGTGCCGCAAGGTGTGATTGCGTAGGAAAGGTTGCAAAGTACTGGAGATACGGGCCGACGACAAGTACGAGGTCGCTCAAGAGTAACAATCTCTCGGCAAGGCCGATATTTGGCAATAACTCTGCGACGTCAGAGGAACCTTCTTGCCAGACAATTGTGTTCAGAGCTGACATCCGCCACAGGGGTCAGAATTTCGAGACGAACTGCTTACAAGAGACTCATGCATGTTGGTGTCTACGTGAAATCGTCCGGCAGCTTGCATGTTCCTCACACGTGAGCAGAAACGCGCGCGTTCACAGTGGAGTTGGGAACAATGAGGTAATGTTATGTTCAGTGATGAGTCCATATTCAATCTACACAAAATGATTCTTATCACATGACGATATGGAGTGAACGTAGAATTCATTTTTACTTGCAAAACATCAAGGAAAAACATGATTTTCCATCAGGAGGAGTGTTTGTGTGAGCAGGGATCACGATGAACGGTCGCACAGATCTTTAAGTCTTTGATAGGATCATCAAGATCTTCTACAAGCGTTTCCCTTCGTTATTGTGGAGCAATGACTTCCGAAATGGGTTCGACGAGGAACAAGTCCGGATACGTTCAATTCACGTAAGTTGTCCACTAGTGTAAGCTGCATGTTACAACATGAAGCTTACAGCAGTCGATCACATGAAATCATTGACATCACATGAAAAACATTTTCGTTGAGTAGTACGGAGGGGGGAGGTGGAAGAAAGTAAAACGGCTTTAGTTTTGGGGCTTACCTTGGCGGGCACTACAAATAACACTTCCCTCGAATGTTATGCAGTGTTAATGTACACTAGTTTCCTTAAATTAAGCAACAAAGGGACAAAACGCGATAACTTCCCGAAAAGTAGTTCAAAATGCGCTAAATTTACACATGTTACCGGGAAAGCAAACAGACGCGACGTCTGACATGGAAATGTTTGGCGCTGGCATCTATTTATGCAAATAGCGACAGCTGTAGAGTAGATGTTACGCAGGAAGTCGGCATCACTGCGGAAAGGTAGACACAACGAATTCGAGATAGGCAATGTATGAACATAGCATCGAGACAGCATTTATATGTAGGAATACGGTATTGCGCAATAACAAGATTCGAAGCAGATCAAACACAGGCGGACGTTACCAGGTGGCTGAATGTCAACTGGCCAGCCACATGTGGTAGCAGTTTCTAACCGTGAAATCAGCTTCACGAAAGTACAGCCCAGGTAGGCCAAGGGCAACGACAGCGCCAAATTATTGAAAAGTTGCGGCTGTGTGGTCAACGGTACTAAACAAGTTTTCTTACTCACTTGAGATCTGCACTTGCTGAAGTACCATAAGGGATGATATCAGTCTGCACGGTAGGCATGCAGACTACATGAGGGTGGCTTATAAGGCGCATTACCGGCATTATGTGTGCCACGAACCGCCCGCCACAGAATAGAACGTTTGACTTAGGCACGGATGCATGTTGTTAGGAGCACGTGATGCCACAGAGAACTTTGACTGCTCAACGCTATAGAGACGATATACTGGACTCTATTCCTCATGCAGGCGCCATTGGCTCAGATTTCCTTCTACAGGAAAGCTGAGCATTCAGCGGTGTCTCGAGGAGCAGACAATTGCTGATATGGAGTGGTCAGTACGCTCTCCCGACTTGAAGCCCACAGAACATGTCTGGGACACTCTAGGAAAACGTGTTTTTGGGCTTCGTCCTCTTCTTCAAAACCTCCAGGCCTTCCGGATTCCTTTACGAAAACAATGGGATTTGCTGTCCATGGAACTCGTTGACAATATAATTAACCGCATGAAACATCGATGTCAGTCCTGTATTGCTGTTCTCTGAGACCACACGCCATACTAATGAGGTACTTTTTCTATTTCATCTGAACACCTGAAGTTCTCACTTTTTAAGTTATGTGTTCTGTTCAGCTGTGTTCATTCTGTATGGAGTCATAAAGACGTCCACCAAACTGCGTACATTTCGGTTGTATAGTTTTCAGATATCGCGTTTTTCAACTTGGTTGCTTAATTTACGGAAACCAGTGCAGATCACGGTTGTGCAATAACCGAAAAACGTGTTCAACTTCCTTATAGTCTCAAAACCCTCATCCCTGACCCTTGTTTATATCGATCACGTTTCCAAACTCTACTTAGCCAGGTTTTCTGCTATTTTTATTCGTAGCTCGGAGAAACGTTGAAATTCCAACATAGAGGTTCGAAACGCACTGTCTTTTGTCACAAGTTATCGTTTACAGATACCGAGATTTGAACTATGGGTAGGTAAAATTCCGGAACGACCGCTTTGACCATTTGAGCTACGTCTTCCGCTGTAGAGACAGATTATCATCTATCTCTCTATATATATTGTGGTAGGAACCTCACATCCTCCACTACGAAGCTGAGAAATGTCGGGGAACAGGTCTGATCCCTAGTGGTAGAACCTAACGGTCAAGGGTCTCTGTTCGGGCGACAATGTAACAAGTCGCACTTTTTTGACACCGGGATTTGAGCGACGGATCTGTCAGTTCTAGAACGACCGCTCTACCACTTGAACTATGTCGACGGCCAGGGGTAAGCTTATTATCTATATGTATTACGGATGAAACATCACACATACCAAGAAAAAAGTTGCGTTCCACTGTTGCCAACGTAAGTTCTAAGCACAACGGTTCCATTTCAAGAAGCGGAGCTTGATAAATAGTTCCTTCCACCAATCATTTCAGATAGCTTCTACTTAATTCTTCAATAGAAGTTGGGGCACTACAATCGCATTGGAACACGAAAATCTAAGAGATTCGTCTTTTATAGGTTGTTCGGTTTAAGAAAGTGAAATTAATGCTTAGTCTTACTTGGAAGAAAAAAAAACTTTGTCTTACTTAGAAAAGTCTTGGGCGTGTCTTCTAGCATTGGTTGTCTCAGTTTCTTTGCACTACAAGACACAAGTTTGCCATTTTTGAAATAGGAAGTGCTCTCATATCCCTTTGAATAACCCGGTTCCTTCTTGAATGTATAAAACGTTACTTCTGCAACCGATCCAATATCTTCCTCTTTACTGGCGATGGAACCCTCGTCACCTGTCGTCCCAAGAAGGTTGTAACCTCTTAAAACTGTCAGAGGATTATTTGAGTCAATTACATGTTGAGGTGGCTTTGTGATGCCTGAAATCGGGACATCCTCAAGTGCCTGGAGGGAGAAATGAATTTTAAATTTCATAGTATGAACAAACAAAGCAGAACAATTAGGAGGTTTATGTTTATTGCAGTTTGTCTCAGGTGTTTACCAGAAGCAAAAATTTTTATAACATCTAGATTTTCCTGCTTTTATTCCGAAATTTCTAGAAAATTTCAAGGCTTCTACAAAATACGGGAATGTTAACGCGGTAAACCTTTGACTTTAACCGACTTTTGGATTTAATGGATAACTTTCTTCCCTTCTTTTATTTCCTATTTTTCACCCGCGAATGTGAAACAGAATATCAAATTTTATGTAACGAGGAGATAGCAAAGAGTGTTCGTGAGAGTGACAAAGAAGAGGACGACGACAAAGAAGAATTTCTTCGCTTTGGTATTAAAATATCTACATTAAGGGACAGTATGTCATCTCGTACAAAGGAGCATCTTAAGATCCACAAGTGGTCGCATATTATGAACGTTTTAGAAATTTTCGTTCTTTGATAGTAAAGAAACAATACGTGTTTTCAACATCTGGTGAAACTTTTTCTTATTGGGACTAAGCTGTCGAATAGGTATAATTTAAAACCTATACCAAGCTCACAGGGGTATGTACACTGGTGTGCAAAAATTAAGGACGAAGCTGAGAAATTAGCATATGACGGAGACAGGTAAGACGTATTACAGGACGGAGTGAAAGACCAATCAGGAGACCAACGAGGATCAGGCAACTTAGGGCATGCGTATAGATGCAGCATGACGGAATGTTCGAGTGTCAGAAGAGTATAAAGCACGCTGGTGGTGTATGTGCAGCGATTCTGCACGCTGGTGGTGTATGCTCAGCGATTCTGTAAAAACTATTGCACGGTGTACACCAGTTTCAACGACGGCAAGGTGCTGACCCAGTGGGATATGTCCAATAGGCAATCCTGTAGACGACATCTGAATGACTTTAGCCGAGATCGAATCATTGGGAGGTTGGATTAAGGGCGTAGTGTGACTAGTGTGCGACTCCTCTGTCGGCGTAGCTTAACCGGTAAAAGCGGTTTCTCCAGAGTTGAACGTTCCGGGTTCGATTCCGGGCGTCGACAAGTAGGGCAAGTTGTTCTTTACAATTGGCGCCCGAACAGGGAATCACAATAGTGGCCAAGGACCCAACCGTTAGGTCCACCACTCGAGGTCAGCTCTATGCACTGACCTCTCTTTCAAGTGGGGAAGGGTGTAATGCCCATACACGAAAGACTTTAAATTAAGCACAGCAATCCTCTGTCCGTGTAGCTTAACCGGTAAAAGCGGTTTTTCCGGAGTTGAACGTTCCGGGTTCGGTTCCCGGCGTCGACAGAAAGGGCAAGTCGTTCTTTACACGGTAATAAATCTAATCAAGCCGGACCCAAACGATCAGTTGAACTCTATCTTGGGGGTAATTCCAATTCCTACACTAACCAGCCGATTGCGACAGTCGGAGAATGCGACTGAATTCTCATCTAGCTGAAGCTGGGACCAAAGAAATGCAATGGGGGCAGTATAGCGCCCCTAAATTACCGGAATCCCTATTTCCGGCGACACGGGTCGCCACACACGGCATACGGGCAGCCATGCTGAGGGTGAAGATGAAAGCCCTTTAAACGTGGGGTATACATCTGCATGGTCCGCTAACCCTGGAAGAAAAGATGAGACAGAAAAACATGGACGTGATCAACACAACAGATGATGACACAAACAAAAATAGTCGCAAGAACCAAAAGGTGAATGGTGGACAAAAATAACAGATCGGGAACAGAAGTCAAATTGGAAGAAAGACACATAATCGGAACGAAAGTAATGGTTTGGGCAAAGTGACAACACAAACATAAGAAACGGGCAAAGGAAGAACGAAACGGTTAACACTCAAACACCTGGGGAACGCTCGTCCTTCCCCGTATTTTCAAAAGGTAAGCCCCTGAGTGGTGACTCATACGGAAGCGATATATAGGGCCAATTACAAACGAAGACAACAGACCTTGGACACGAAACTATAAATACCATGTAAAACATTATATACTGTAACGCAATGTAATTGTTTGCTTTTGGATTGGTAAGCATGTAGCTCCTACAGCAAAGAATGCGCGAGCCTTGGTTTTGTTTGCGAATGCCTTGCTTTATGTTTCGAAATAAATCAACCACGAGTCGAACATTAAAACAATTATACGAATGATGATTGTTTTCCACCAGCTGAAGATCGCACGATACACGCTGTTGACGTTGTGTTTCTCGCCGGTTTAAGCTTGAACAATTAATTGCATTGCAACATACACTGGCCGAAAATGAAATCCCTGCACCAAGAAGGAGTTGTGCTAGATAAACATCAATTGGTAGGCGTGTTTGCACATGTGAAATGTGACGTCTGTTCAAATTTTGAAGTTACAAAACAAGTGAGGCGCTAGTAGTTAGTGCCAGTATGAACATGCAAGCCACATGTCATGTAAATACTCGCTATAGACGTCATGAGCGTTATTTCTCTTCCGGAATGGGCGTTCTGAGCTACATTTGAGTCAAACATGCCAGTAAGGAGACAAAGGGGGCAATATCAATAACTTGCTGTGTTTGAACGAGGCCGTGTAATGAGGCTACGTGAAGATGGATTTCCGTTTCGTAATATTGCTGCCAGAGTTGGCCGGGATGTATCCACGTGCATGATTGTTGGCATCAGTGGTCTCGGGAAGGTACGTCTGCAAGAAGACCCCGAGGTTCTGCCGCACATAGGCCACTACGGTGAGAATAGACCTCCGTATTCGCTACATGGCTGTGCACATCGTGCTGCATCTGCATTAGAAATTCGAGCTGCTGTTGACCCCACAGTGCAACAGCGAACTGTACGAAATCGATTGTTTGAGGGACAGCTCCGAGCCAGACGTCCTTTAGCACTCATGCCACTCACTCCAAATCACTGTCATCTGCGATTTCAGTGGTGTCAAGCTAGAGCTCATTGGAGGGCGGAAGGGCGGTGTGTTATGTTCTCAGATGAGAGCCGTTTCTGTCTTGATGTCAGTGATAGCCGTATGTTGTTCAGAAAGAGGCCAGATGAGCGCTTGGAACCCGGATGTTTGCGGCGTAGACACACTGGACCTACATCAGGTTTTATGATCTGAGGAGAAATTTCCTATGATAGCAGGGCTACTCCAGTCGTTATTCCAAACACCTTAACAGCAAATTTGTACGTCAGAGTGGTGATTGAACTGGTTGGGCTGCCATTCTTGATCACTATTCCACTGGCCGTTTTCCCCGCAGGATAATTCTCGTCCCCCATACCGCTGCTGTCACCCAACGTGCTCTACAGAGTGTCAACATGTTGCCTTGGCCTGCGAGTTTACCAGATCTTTCTGCCATTGAACACGTATGGGACATCACTGGACGTGAAATTCAGTGTCATCCACAACCAGCACGGGCCGTTGCTGATTTGACTGACCAAAGTAACATACGGCACCTGTACGACGCAATGCATGCATGTTTGCATGCTTGCATTTAAACTCGTGGCGACTACAGCGGTTATTAATGCATCCAAATTTCAGATGTGAAGTGGTTATTCTCGCGCATACTTTAAATTGTGACTTTGAAACGTTAATCAACATAAATATATCACCTAGATATATGTTTTGCCTGAATATCATACCTCGACACCAACTCCTTTTCGGTGTTGAGATTCCATTTTCTGCCTGTGTATAATCGTATAAGCGACAGCTTGTCATTCTAATAAAATATCCCTGAAGATGATGTGTGCAAGAACATCGAAACATAGGATGGCGACCATCCCAAACCATTGCAAGTTGACCCTGAGGTTTCAATAAAAGAACGTATTTCTGGTTGTGAAAACTTTAGATGTTGTAAGGTTCTCCCCACAAAAGACTTCAAAAATAAGCTACACAAATATTTGTCGGCTGTCAGCGTAGTGAAGCGGCCGCTAAAGAGATGACAGAACCGTTGGTTCGAATCCCGGCGTTGACATAAGGAAAGTTTTCTTTGCAATGTCTAATCCCTATCTTTGTTACACGAATTTGTCACGAAGCACGTGTTGTTCCGGAAATTTTGGCCAGGTGCGTGTGTGTGTGTAAAATTGTGAGGGAAGTTGTGTGACATCCGAACAGAAGACCAAATGTATGGGATTAGCATTGATATTTCTGAAGTGTTACCATGATGACTGCGGCGGGTTCCTCGACAGGATCGTCACAAATCACTTTATCACGGACCTAACCTTGCAGTCAGCAGGAGAACGAATAAGAACCGACATTTTCAACCGTTACCACGGCGAAACTACGAACTATCGGAAAGTGACAACTGCCGCACACGTCCTGAATCTCTCAGGCATACGTATGCCTCTTTCGCAATGCATGGTCTGCCATCTGGTGACGGTGTAGGCAACTTACTTTCTCGATAACCCTCGCAGTTGATTGAAAAATTCTATGTTGAAAAATGTGGAGAGGGTACTGCATTTTGCGATAAAAATTGGGAGTTTAACCATAAATAAGGTGTAGAAGTACCTTACTTACAGTAAGTGTTCTTTGATTTATTATTTTATTCTTAAAATTTGAAGTTCTTAAAGTTTAATGAAAGACAAATGTACTCGTCTCTAGTCTTCAAATTTGGCACTCATCGCTTGAAGCTGTAAATAAAACTAATGGGGCTTTTTTAAAAAAGTCGTGATTGTGTCAGGTGATCAAAATTGTATTTTTGTTGCGCATATTATCGCCAGGGCAACATTTTGAGTATGTATAGTTAAATTTTGGTTGCCATACCTCACGAACACAAGAGATGTAGATTGTTTAGAGAGGTGGGGGAGAAGCAGGGCCAAAGTTTGATTTATAGATTGTAATATACGTTAAAAAATTTAAATCTCTGTTCAGCTTGCAAAAGCAAAAATTGAGGGGAAATTTTATCCGAACACTGAGATTTTATATGGTAAATTGAAGAAACATTGACCATGGGCTGTTATTATGGTTAAAAATGGTTGGTTCTTTAGTTAGAGTTTAATGGCATACGGATCTTTAAAGATCATTCTATGACAAATACAATGGTTTTAGCAGAGCGCTAAATGGCTCGGGTATCTCAAGAACGCAACATTACTTCTTGTGTTCGCTGAACTGGTGAGCCTCTAAAGGGCATTATAATAGAAGCTTACTGGTTTAGCACCACAGATCCAGTGAACGCAAAGTCTCAATCGTCCACAACGGTCTTCGTCAGACAAATGACTAAGGAAAATCATAGTGAACAGTTGAAATGTCACTTTCTCGGGATTTATGTTGTTAGACCAGTGAGTTAAACTTCTACTGCAATTTTACACGATTTTCACAAATTAAACAAAGTGTTCTTCAAGAGGAGAGAAGGCAAAGGGTTATTAGGATCACAGTATTGAACCCTGTAAAAAAGATTGTTAAGTTACGACACACGTATACCTCTCAAATTCCCAGATTAGTAAATACCTCCATCCCGAAGATCAAGAAGGAACTTAAACATAAAACCGCTGAATGAGACAAGAAGGATTCTGAAGCACAAGTTATTTCACCAATTATGACATCGGCGTTTCCTCCTTTATGTGTCCTTCCCAGTATAAACCCCTGTGAAAATTGATCATCAGCGAAAAACAACTCCTATCTTTACACAGACAGACACATTTAAGAACAGGTTCTTTCGGAGAACAATCAATGATTAAAACACTTTGTCGGTAGAAGTTGCAAACTGCCCGAACTTAAAGAAATTTATTAAGATGATTGATTCATGATGTGGTAAGTATTTTACCAGTTGTGTTCGTTGTAACAGTTCTGCTTCGG